>QUSF01000004.1:46946308-47020960 GCA_003676055.1 Chloebia gouldiae | reverse complement strand
ACAGGGATCGCTGTCCCGGCACAGGGATGGGTGTCCCAGCACAGGGATCTCTGTCCCGGCACAGGGATAGGTGTCCCGGCATAGGGATGAGTGTCCCGGCACAGGGATGGCCGTCCCGGCACAGGGATGGATGGGTGTCCCGGCACAGGGATGGATGGGTGTCCCGGCACAGGGATCTCTGTCCCGGTACAGAGATCGCTGTCCTGGGATCTCTGTCCCGTCCCGGGACACGGAGCGGGGAAGGCGGCAGCAGCGGGAGCTGCGGGCGGGGTCACCAGAGCCGCCTCGGCCGAGCTGGGCCCGGGGCGTCGCTCCGGGGCGGATTCCGTAGGGGCCAAAATGAACATTTTGGGGTAGACTGAATTAATGTACAGGGAAGGGAATGCACAGTTTGAGGTAAGGATGAGGCCGTCGGTGCTCTCCGGAGGGACCAGCTCGGGCTGGCTCTGTGTTGCTGTGATTAATTTGCTATATGGAACGAGACACCTGAGACTGCCGCGGGAATCCAGGACTGGAGCCGGGAAGGAAACCTGGTCTGCCTGCGGGAATGGGAGGGGGGTTCAGGCGGGGCTTCCGTCGGTCACTGGAGCCGCCGCCGTGAAGGCGACCGTAAGGATGTGTAGCGAGATATAAGAGACATATTGATTGTAGGATTACCGATAAGGACACACAGCGGATCTATAGAACGATCGTATAACGAGATATGTGTTTTTTAAACCCCGTCGTCATCCTTTTCCCAGCCCTTCTGCGTTTTCAGGATCTTGAGGGAAGAGCCGGGGTCTGGACAAGGCTCCCGGCACAGGGGGGAATTCTTGGGGTCCTGCGCGGAGCCAGGATTTGGACTCGATGCTGCCGTGGGTCCCTTCCGGCTCGGGAACTGCTGCGATCCTGTGCCTTGGAGGCTGAAATCAAGGGCATCAGGGCGGCTTTGCCCGCGGTGTCCGCGGCCCCGCCGGGTCAGGGCGGGTTAAAGCCGGGACCGGCCCGAGGCAGCGGGACAGGCCGGGCCGGGAGCGCCCGGTGCTGCCGCCCCGTGGGGAGCGCCCGGCACTGCAGCCCGGCACGGCGCGGGGCCGCGGGGTCGGCGTGGAGCGGCGTCCCGGGAATGCTGGGGCGTCCCGGGAATGCTGAGGCACCGCTGGGAATGCTGAGACATCCCGGGTATGCTGGGACATCCCAAGGAATGATGAGATGTCCTAGGAAGCGATGAGATTTCCCGGGGAATGCTGAGGCATCCCCTGCCCGGGGCATTTGGCAGCACATCCCTGGTGTGATGCAGAAAAAGAGAAGTCCTGGGTTAGTGGGAGGATGTTTCTGGAATGGAGCTGGGAGAGGTGTTGGTCATGCCATGGAATCACGGGCTGCTTTGGCTTGGAAGGGAGCACAGGATCATTGACACTCTCTGGTCTGATTGCACAGCAAAGAATATCCCAGACTGCCTCCTCACCCTCGTGGACAGCAGGAGTGTCTTCCATAGCTCCTGTTTAGGAATGGCAGTGGCTGTGGGGAGCTCTGGCAGGAGCAGCTGGAGACCAGGTAAGAACAGAAATGGGATCATTCCAGCTGCTGCTGGAGCCGGTTTTCCCTTTCCAGGATGTTCCTCTGATTGGTGTTTTCACAGCAGTGTTCTAGGGTATGCTTGGGGGTAATGCCAGGAATTTTGAAACAGTTGAGAAGCAGAGCAATTCTCAACTAGAACCTGATGCATATCTAGTAATTCAAACTTTTCCTACAACACCATTTTGGGGAAAACCTGGGTAAGGGATAAAGATGCAGAGGAACAAGTGTGTTCTAAATCCCCCTGGATTTCTGACAGAGCAAACCTTCCAGTGATCCCAGCTGATGCCTCTGAAAAACTGTGGGAGCCTAAGGATTTCCAGGAAAGCAAAACAAGGACAGAGATGAGGGAATGGGCTTCCAGTCAGTAATGATTTGATGGACATGGGAATGATTCTTGTATGTTTAATGCTCCCTATTGTATTCCCTGAAAGATTTTAAAGTCATTCCTTTAATAAATCATTTAAATTTGAGAGGAAACAATGCAAAATTAATGCATGGAGAGATTGTGGAATCATCATGGAATGGTTTGGGCTGGAAGCCTCATCTCTGAACCTGTCATGGTCTGCCTCCTGTCCTTCAGCCACTCCTTGCATGTGGACATGGAAGTGATGGAGATGTGCAGGGAATGCTGGTTGGTTTTCCCTGCCTCTGGCCATGAAAAAGACTAATTGACCTCCTCTTCCAGCAGAGAAACATTTAAACAAGAGGTGCCAAAAAGAATTTGAGCTTCTGCACAATGAAATCTGCAGGAATCCAACTTAAAATCCCCCTGGATTGTCACCAGTCCAACTTCCATGGACTGGGCTCTGTGGCCAGGAGTGTCCAATCCTGCTGGAAATGCGCCGGACCAGGATGTCATTTTCACTTTATACAGGTAGAGACCCTCTGGGTGACCCCCCAGTGACTGGAAGGACCAGACTGGGCTCCCAGGGCACTAATTCCAGGTGTTCTTGTTTTGGGAATAGCACAGGAGCTTTTCCCTTGCCTAGAGGAGCAGCCAGTGCTTTCCTTAGACCACAGATCCCCAGGATGGACCACAGAGAAAATAACAGGAATGTGGAAATCCCCCACACAGGGAGTTTGTGGTGGATTACATTTTGGATTTATAATGTTAAAGGGAGGGTGTAGGGGGAGTTTTCTCTCTCTCCTGTTCATTATTGTTCTCACTGTTCTTGTTGTTCTCACTATTATGTGTTGTCATTAATATTAAATGACTGTATTTGACTGGTTTCCATTATTAAAAGTGTTCTGAGCTGGATTTTTGTCTCTGGTCTCTTCCTCCTCCCACGGGGGCAGGGGTGGGGGGGGTGACAGAGCTGCTGCTGGTGCCCAGCTGGATTCGCCCATGGCCTGGGGCACTTGTGGGGGCTCCGAACTCGATGGACTGGGGCAGTTTTGGGGCTCACAAAGAGACACCCAGTGCTGCTTTTTCTGATTCCCAGTGCTAAATCAGGCTCCGAGCTTAAAAGCAGAGATTAAATCGAGCATTTTGGAGTCCTGAGAGCAGGCTCCTAGGGCCAGAGCTGGGGCTCAGGAACAGGGACTAAACGCTGTGTTTGCAGGGCTTGAGAAGGAGACCAAGTGGCGAGTGCTCACCAAGAGAAGCCGAAGTGCAGCGTTTTGTTGGGCTTGACTGAAAGGCCAAAGGCCGTGTGTTGGTGCTCCAGGTGGGCTCTTTCGGCCAGGGTGAGTCTGTGTCTCTGAGCCCGAGCCGTGCCTTGGCACAGCCCAGAGCCCGCAGCGAGAACTCCTAAGCAGGGACGGATCGCGGAGCCCCGGGGCTCGGCGCGGGCACCGGGAGGGGTCCGGGGCTCGGAGCGGAGCCCAGCCCGGAACCCCGGGGGCTGCCCGCGGGAGTCTGTCCAGAGATCTTCGTGCTCACGCTGCAGAGTGACGTAACGCCCCCCTGCTCCTCCCCCCCTTCCTCCTCCGGCCCCGGTCCAGAGGAGGGGTCTGGGGGATGGTGGGGCGGAGGAAGGAGGAGCCTCCCCCCTCCTCCAATACCCGCCCCCGGATCCCCTCCCCCGGAGGGGGCCCATCCCCCACCCCAGGACCCCCTCCTGCAGAGGGAGCCCCTCCCACGCCCTCCCCTCACGCCCAAGACCCCCTCTCCCCCCAGCCCCCCAAACCCCCTCCCTTGGGGACCCCCCCGTGTGATGTGGGGAGAGCCGGAGCCCCGGCGGTGTCGGGCGGTGCCTTGGACCTGAAGTCAGTGTGCAAGGAGAGCAGCTCCTTTGGGACGCCCTTATTGAAGCGATCAGCTCTGGGCGGGGCCCGAGGGGTCGCGCACGGCGCCGCTGCTCCCTTTGGCCACGCATAGGAGGAGCGAACAGCTTTGCTTCACAGCAGAACCGGCGCCTCCGGCCTCACGAGCGTGCCTCAGAAAGGGCCGCTGGCTCATCGGCTGGGATCCTCACACTGATTCAGTTCTACTGAGGTTATGGTGACGCTTAAAACCACGTTGGTAGGGTAGAGGGACTTCTTGCCAGTAGGTCTAGTTGCTTAGTTTTTCAAATTTCAGGTTGGCTCGTCGTTTCTAGGGTCTTTTCTTGGATTTTCTTGCACTTTTCCCACCTTGCCTATTTCCCGGGAATGTTCCGGTCGCCATTTGTGGCGCAGCGGAGGCAATACCCGATGGATGCAACAAGGGTTACAGGTACAGTAAAGGAGTACAACTAAGGGGTAGGTAAGGCAGTCAACAGTGGGGATAAACAAGGGGTTATCATTTAACAACAACTTAATTAATATAACTAACTTCAAGTGCATTAACCGCTCTAACAGCATTAACTGATGAACTTGTTCGTAACAGACCGGTGTGGGGGGACCCGCCCAGCGGGCCCGGCCCGGGGGGGGCTCCAGGGACAGCGGGGGGCGCCGGGCTCCGGCCCTCGGGGCTTTATTCTCCGGCGCGCCGAGCCCCGCGGCTGCGGGGGAAAGAGGGATGGGGGACAGAGGACGGGAATGGGGGAAGAGGGGGCGGTCGGGGTGGGCGAAGAAAGGAGGGCAGGTGGGGGGGTCGGGGTGTGCAGGGGAGCGGGGAGTGGGGCAGGTGGGGTGAGGGGGGCAGGACGGGTGGAGGGCGGAGGACGAGGATGGAGCACGGGTGGGAGGGTCAAGGTGCAGAGGAGGAAAGAAGAGGAATAGGGGAAGGTAGAGGGGCAAGAAGGGTGAAGGAAGGAGGGGGAGGATTCAGGACAGGTGGGGAGGAACCGGGGGGAACGGGAGCAGGGTGAGGAGGCAGGTGGGAGCCTGCAGGGGGGGAAGGAAGGAAGCGTGGAGAAAGGAGAGGGAGGGTGGAGGGGTATGGCAGGGTTGGGGTGTGTAGGGGAATAGGGAGGGGGATCTGGGGGAGGGTGTAGAGGGTGTAGGGGAGGGAGGAATGGAGGGAGGGAGAGAGGGGAGGTATAGAGGAAATGAGATAAAAACAAGTAAAGAGAAAAGAAACATAGAAATATATGGAGTCCGGTGCGGCCACAACCTTCCCCACCGAACCGAGCGCCGAAGGGCAAATGGTTCTTCCAGCCATTCCCGGGGCTTAAATCCCCTGAGCCCCGCCCCGCGCTGCCGCTCTGGGGCCCGCGCACCTGAGCCGGCCCCGCCCCGCCCGTAAATCCCGGCGGATCCGCGCCCGCTCCGCTTTGGGCGGGGGATGCTCATCCCGGGATGCGGCGGGACCGGTGCTTGGAGCGCTGCGCGGAGCCTGGGCCGGGGCTGCTCCCGGTGCTGCGCGGAGCTCGCGGCGCTGAGGTGGGGCCGGGAACGGGACCCGGCCCAGGGAATTCGGGTCCGGGTCCTGCCGGTGTCCGCTGGGTGTCCCGGGGCGAGTGGGCTGCGGGTCCGGCAGCCGCAAGACCGGGGCGGGATTGGGGCAGGGATCGGGACAGGAATCGCCGTCGGGAGGCGGAGCCGCTCCGGGACGGTCGCTGGGGCCGAGCCCGGCGCTGCCGCTCCCGCTCGGACCGCGGCCGGGGCGGCGCTGCGCTCCCGTTGGGGCTCCGGGTAGCTCCCGCCGCGGCCGCGGGGCTGTGCCGGTGCCGGGCCCGGCAGGACGGCGGCGCTTTCCCGGAGCAGGCGCTGGATCGTGGCTGGAGACCGCCCGGGCCGGCCCCGGGACCCCTCAGAGTCCCGCAGCCCCCGCGGGGGATGTCGAGCCCACTCTGCTCCTCCCATCCTGTGCACACCGCATCGCTGGGAAATGAGCAGAGCTGAGGAGCCGCGGGCAGGAGGAGCTGCTCCAGGACAGGCGCTGTCCTGCTCCAGCTGCTCATTCAACTCCTGCCAGGTGAGCCTTGATCCTTTCCTTCGTCTTCCCCCGAGATCTGTGCAACTCATACCCTCCAATGGTAAAATCTCAATTTGTAAAATTCTAGTTGAAATATTTAGTCTCAATTTCCAGATCACAGGATATCCTGAGATAGAAGGGAACTGCAAGGATCATAAAGTTAAGCTCTAAGTGAATGGCCCATCCAGCGATTGAACCCACAATCTTTGGTGTTCTCAGCACCGTGCTCAAAACAGCTGACCTGATCTCTGTGTCACGTGAAAGTCCTTCCTGGGATGGAAATACTAGCAAGGTAATTCTTACGCCAATGCAGCTCCTTTTGTGCTAATGCTGCTTTAAACACCAGCCCTTGGAACATCTATAGGGCAGAGCTCCATGGCCAGCCCTTGGAACAGTGAACACAGGTGAACAGTTGTGTGACAACACAAAACTCTTCCAGTAACCCTGATTTCCTGTCCTTTCCAGGATTTCTCAATAGCTGCAAAGGTGCTTGTGCCATGTCCCTTTCCAGAGAGAAATGAGCAAGATGAATCCTGAGGGTTCCCTTGGTCCCTGGCAAAAGTGTTCTGGTGAGTGTTCACAGCTGGGTGAGGTGCTCCATGTGGAGCTGCTTTTGGTGCAGTGTTACCACTCATCTGCTGACCAGCTGGGAAGGGAAATGGAGTCAGACATACCAACTGTTACATGTTACCCAGGTGTGGCTGCCCCATCCCTGGAAGTGTACCAGGCCAGGTTGAACAGGGCTTAGAGCAACCTGGGATAGTGGTAAGTGTCTCTGCCTCTGGCAGGGGATTAGAATGGGATGAGCTTTAAGGTCCCTCCTGACCCAATCCCCTCCATGGTTCTACTATAACCACCCCATTAGATCCTAGTCTGAAAGTGTGACACTTGGAACAATCACACACTCCAGGCTTTTTAAGCTTGGCCCCAAAATAAACTGCTGTGAAAAAAGGAAGGCCAGGAATTCAAAATCATTTCCCCCCCAGTTTTGTAGGGTTTTTTTTTTTTTTTCAATTTACCCCTTGCCCCTTGCTCACCTCCACAGCAGGACTTGGAGCACTGGGACCAGCTCTTTAGTGTCTGCTTAGAGGTGTCTGAAATGCATGGCCCCAATTCCAGTTGGGAATGTCTTAGCTACCACCCCCCTCCCCCTCACAACCCACCACTGGGACAGCTCATATTGAATGACTTTCTGTGTTTGGAATTCCTTCTTTAAAAAAGCAGCATTGGAATATCCAGAATTCAGAAGGGTCCCTGGAAGCCACAGGTCAGGGGCAGAGTCAGGTGAACAATCCTGAACTGGCTTTCAGGGGATGTATACCCAGTTTGTGACTGCAACAACTCCAAAGCTGTTTCTTCCACTTGTGCCCATCATGGATTTCTGAGAGGAAAAACCTCTTGGCTCCTCCCAAATCCAGCCAACACTCCAACAGGCTCCAAGGAACAAACAAGAGGACAGACCACCTCAGGGTGCACACCACCATTTTTAACAATAACAGCAAAACCAGGGAGAACTCACACTCACCTTTTCTTCTGCACACTTCCTAGGCACAGCTCTCCAGAACCTCACACTCCTTGCCTTCCACATCTGCTCCTTTTCCAAGACCTTTAAAGCCAGTTCAGGGCAGCCAGTGGTCACCACAGCCCTGGCAGTACTGCTGAGTGATCCCAGCCCCTCTGAGAGCTGCAGATGTCCCTGCTCAGGGATGTGCCACTGCCACCAACTGTGCTGGCAGACCATAGAGGCTTCCAAAACCACAGGCAGGCACAGATTGTGTGGTGCAAAACCTGTGTTTAATTAAAATCAGCCTCCTAGAGAAGAAAAGCTCTCTGTACCTTAGGATTTGCCAGGAAAAGGAGCTGTGAGATCTGCAGGTAAATACAACATAGCTGTGCCTCAGCTGCAGGGAGGGCTCTGTTCCAAACCCCAACTACAAAAAGCCACAAGGATATCAAGGCAATGCACCAGAGCACTCAGGACTGGGACTGGGACACTCTATGGCAAAGGTTTGCCCTGGGTTTGAAGCCTCTGGAGTCTGAGAGGCAGCATACCCAGAGTCAAAGCAAGTCCCAGCTCCAGACTGGCACAGTTATTGCCAAGATGCTGGGAATTCAGTGTGCTTGGCAGCTCAACTGGCCCCTGAGGTCAAAGAGGAGATCACATAGCCAGGTTTTGGTACAATAATGCTGACTTCTGGCAACCTGAACACAAAACTTTCCACCACAGCCAAGGGTCAGCTCTAGGCCAGCAGGGAGGCAGCGTGTGAGTGTGCAGTGACAGATGCAGACAGCACCAAATACAAAGTACATAAAAGGCCTTTCAAGCTCCAAAGGACCACCAGAACCAGCAGCTGCAGAAATCAAGGTGTGCTACAGCACTAAGGTAGAGTCACATTTCTGTCCTTTGTTGTCCAAACTGTTGTTTAATACATCACAGAACCATTTAAGATACAGGAAGTATACAGATCCGCCCTCCTGGAATGGGAATGTTGGAGCTGCTCAAGCACCTTCATCACATCTCAGGTGCATTCCAGTTCCTCCTCTGCAGTTACTCTTCATAGAAAAATCTTCACACAAACACTTGAACACTGCTCTTCCCACAATACAAACACTTGAAAAATGCCTCTAAGGATTTTTCTTCCCTCCAAAATAGTCTCTTGCTTTAGAGAACAGGACTTCTTAAGTACAAACCCAGCACTTGTTCATTCAAGTTCATTGATTAGCTTTTAAGTAATTTCTTCCTCTTCTGTTTTAGATCTTTAGTCTTCTTAAATTTCTTCTGTTGCTTGGGTCCTCGTGCTGTTTCTAGTTTTCTTTTCTTCTCACTGCAAAACAGGAACAAAACATCTCTTAAAAATACTCTGGCTTGCCATCCAGCAGGGAATTTTTTGTTGCAAAATAGAAGTGAGAGAGAAAATTTAAACTTCGTGCTAGAAAAAGCAGAAACAAGAGCCTGACTTAGATTTTGTAATATCCTGATATCCTCTAACCCAGAACATCTTGACTTTTAGCTCTTGGCTTAGCTTTTCAAAACTTTATCTGTCCTAAATGGGGCATCTGGATTTTAGAGTACCTAGAAGAGAAACTACTACTGATAATTTTAAGCATTCAATTTTGTCCCTGCACTGGATTCTGACTCAAACGAACACAAGAGAATTCCAAGTGCTCTGGTCTTTATAAGCAACTACTAAGACTCTCTCCTTCCTGGAAGGCTTTTGGAAACTTACAGCTTCCAGCATTCATGGAAAAAAAACATGAAAGGGTGGAATAGAGATCACATAATTACTTGAGCTGTCAGGCACTCCAGGAAGGGAGAATAAGTGAGCAGGGAAGTCTCAGTTAGAAATCTCCAAGGAAAATTATGGGAAGATTACATGCTGGGCAAGGCAGAAGAAAGAAGATGGATGAGAATTAAGGAATTGCAGAAACACTGACATTTTCCAGGCTCAAGCTCACATTTCAAAGAATTCCTCTTCCCTGAATTTGTATTTCCTCCACTGGCACCTCCAGGGGCTCCCACTCAGTGTTAGATCCCAAAGCAAATTGGGCAGTCAGGTGGAATGAGTGACCCAAGGGAGCAATAGTGCCAGGTTCTCTGTGGGATCAGGATCACATCATCAGCAGTAAAGTCAGAATTAAACAAGTTAATGAAGAGAGGACTATCCTTAGAGCAACACAGAAACACTGGGTAGTGGAGCTCGCAGCTGCTCACACCCCAATTCTCCCAGAAAAACTGAGGATCTAGCCAGGACCCTGAGTTCACTTAACCTGCATTTAACCCTTAGGCTTCACTGTTTTGGAAAACATTTCAACAAAGCCAGCAGGAAGAGGAGAGATCTCTGGAATATTTCAACTTCCTTTACCTTTTCAAGCTGATGACGGAAGTGTTCTGTCCTGCCTTGCTCAGCACCTCGTTCCACTCCTCGTCATCCCCCCGGATAATGTACCTAAGTGGTCAAGCCAAATTGTTAGCACAGGGAGGGAAAAAAAACATAAAAATAAGGTGTTTCTTACTATCAGGCACACACTACTCTGCAAACAAAGCCACTGTGCCAGCACCCAACCAAACTGAACTTTGGAAACACACACCAAGGAAAGCTGGCAAGGGAGAGTTTTCCTAAATCAGTCTGGGAGAAAGTGAAGAGCTGCAGCTTGCTTTTGAAAAGAGAAATGAAGACAGTAATTGCTACTCAAATAAGCTTATGTCCTATGGCCCTTGTCTGGGTGTTCAAGCACCCCGGAAATTACACCCAGATTTAAAGAGGCAAAGCAATTGTGTAGCAAAATGGAGTGACAGCTCTCCATCTCAAGTTCTTGGTGATTTGGAAGAGGTAAGGCTTTGTGCACAAAGCCTCACAGTGTTTGACAAAGCCTCACAAGTTTTCTACAACCTGCATTCAAAAGTATTCAAAATAGATTTTTGTGTCTCTCTCCTCATTGAGGAGAACAAAAACCTATTTCTGGCTGAGGGAAAAAAGTAAAGGAAACACAGTCCAAAATGATAAAAAGGTATGCACTATCAGTGCTATAAAATAGGATTAATTATAAAACATTCTGGCTGTATTACTTTCCTCATATGACTGACTTGCAAGACACTTCAAATCACATCCATTCCTGTTCTTTCTTCAAACACGACAACCAACGATTCAAAGAAGCTAATATTCCTTTTGCCAGATGTAACAGAGACCAATTTAGAGCCAAGCCAGACAACTTTCCTGGGATATCAGCACAGTGAACAGTGTTTATAAGGAAAAAAGTGGGAGAGGAGAGGGAAGAGAGACAATCAGTGGCATCTGTAACCCTGTTGGTCCAGAAAGAAGTCTGCTGACATTTAAGTGAAAGCTCTGGTTAGTTGCTCTTTTTGTGTTGATTTGGGTTTATGTTTTACCCACTGCTGATAATACACAATGGTTCTCATTTACTGATGGTTTACTGCACCTACAGTGCACAAATCACAGCAAGACCAGGGAAAAACTGGATTTGACACCAAGGCAGATGAATTCTTACTGTGTAAGGTCCATCTCCTTCAGCTTCATCACCTCCTGCTTGTGCTTTTGTTGGAATTCCTTTGCAGCCTCCTCCTGCAACAGGACAGCACAAGATGCATTAGGTCCTGATGGCAACAATGACTTTGTAATCAGAGGAAAATGCCTTTTCCCACAAATATATCCCCTAAAATAAATACCAGCTGGTCCCAAATAGCTTGTCTCATTTATCTAATTGCATTTTTATGTTATTTGTACACACAAACTTCTAATTTTCTGTGAAAACCCCATATTGCAGCTTAAAGTGCAACTCCAGCTGCACATAATGCAAACCTGTCATGTTTTACAATGCCAGACATGGCGTGGAACCCTTTCCATCCAAGAAAATTTAATGTTTCTACCCTCAATGAAACTTCCTGAAGTGCTTACATATGAACCAGGAATAAAGTTTGTAATTACCAAATCGTCATTTAAAGATTTCAGTGTTGGCTCCATCACAACATCCTTTGTTGCTGCCATCTGCTCTTCCACAGCTTTTTCCTGGACTGTGTTGAACAGCTGAAAATGAATCAAGCCACCACATATCAGACTTTAAAACTCCACCTATCACCTCTACAGTAAACTCTTAAATCCAGACTTCAGGAGCTTTGCTATCTAAAACCTTAGAGAGAGAGAAAACCAGGAACCAGTTCCAAAACTTTCCAATTATTTCACTGGATTTCAAGTCTACCTCTAGATAACACTGGAAAATAATTTCATTTTTTCTCAAGGAAAGCTGAGATGCCACCAATGCTCTGAACAATGGCTCAGGGAACAGGGATTGTCTGCTCAGCGTTCTGGTCAGGGCACTTCAGCATGGAAAACCATAAGCATTCTTATCTGGGAAATCACCACACAGAATCATTAAGTGGTTTGGGTTGGAAGGGACCTTAAAGATCATCCAGCTCAAAACCCCCTGCCATGGGCATTTAAATCATTGCCACACATTTTCCAGCTGGGGTTTTCCCCATCTTGCTAAGAAGTTTATGGTCAGTAACTGGGGATGTGTTAAAGATACCCAGCTCTGATCCAGCTCTCTATTTGTGCCATATTTTCTGTTAATGTTGGAATTATGGTCACACATGTCCAAGGCTCCTCCTGCTGCTCCCACCTGCACCACTTTGCGGATGATCCTGTTGAAGAGTCCCATCAATTGACTGCTGGGCAGTTCCAGCTCCTTTTCCAGCTGGTCCAGAGATTTATGCTGCAGGCCAATCCCCAGGAAAAGGGCCTGAGGAAGAGACAGGTATTTCAGTAACAGAGCAAATACAGACACACATCCCCCACCTCACTCCCCATGCTCTCCCCAAATCCTTGCTCCACCCCGCCCACACACACCGACTGTGCAGCAGAGAGGGAGATATCTCCCATCTGGCTGAGGAAGAACATCCTGGCAATGGTGGGAACCATGTCCATGATGAGGTGATAGTCCACCATGTTGCGGGAGTACATCTCCAGCCTCTTCAGGTCGTACGGGATAAACGCTGACTCCAGCTCAGCACGGCTGATGGCTGGTGGGGACCAGAAAAAGACAGCAAGGTTGGCAGTGTTCTTCAGAGCATCCAGGATCTCAGTGTTTAGCCTTTATTGAGGTATTTAATACTTTGCCTTTAACAATTCACATTGGTTTTGCTGTAAAAGAGGTTTGTTCCCTTGCTGCATCAGAAAAAAACTTCTAACACGGACATTAAAACCCCACAAGACACAGGTACACACCCAAGTTCTCCCCAGAGGATTCTCCTATTAAACATTTGAGAAAACAGCAAATTGAGGTGCCAAGCTCCAGGCATGCTCTGCCATGCACTTACAGCTGTCCCAGTCAGGGTACTCACGTGCTTGGGGCTGCTGTTTGATATTTTTGTTCTGTAGAATATTCAGTGCCAAGGAGGGAGAGAAGGTGCTGAACTGGTAGGAAAGCAGGGAAAGGAAGCGCCTTCTAAAATCTACAGGGCAAGAGGACAAAATAAATTACCCCAGTGGACCGCTAGAATAATAAACAGCCCAGAGGCTTCTTGCAGAGTCAGCAGGATCAGAGTTACCTTTCCAGAAGGCAGTGAGCCAAGGTTCTTGCTCAGAGTCCTCTTCATTGAGCATCTTCAGCATGATGCAGGAATGCTCCCCTGTCAGGTCATTCTGATAAATAAAATACAGTTCTGTGATTCTGTGATGGATTTCCCATCACCCTATGAACCTTCTGCACTCTGTCCTCAGCTAAATCAACAACAACAAATGCATCAACTGCTACTGACCACCTCCACCTAATGGAAAACCGATGAACTTCTAGAAATTGGTAAATCTCAGCTATTTTACCAATAACCAGTTAATAGCCCTCAACAGCTCTAAATTTTTATGTGCAAACTACTTGGAGGCCCACATTCACAACCCTAAAACTCTACTCCTTAACTATAGGCCCAAAGAACAAAAATGAACATAAACCAAGCCTTAAAAGCAGCCTCAGCAAACCTTCCTGCCCTAAACCCCTTCTCACAGAATCTACTGGAATGCATGCCCAGGGATTTCAGCAGGGCTGGATTTTCACTCAGGGACAGTGTGGTACTTACAGGGGTCTGCCTCAGATAAACTGGCACAAATCCAGCACGCTTCCAAAACCTGAGAAAAAGAGGGAACACACTGAGAATAGAGCACACAATCATAAACTGTATTTGTACACACAAACTTATAATTTTCTGTGAAAACCCCATATTGTGGCTTAAATCTGCACATAATCCAGCTGCACATAATGCAAACCTGTCAGGTTTTATCTGCCTTACAGTGACAAACATGGTGTGAAACCCTTTCCATCCAAGAAAATGTAATGTTTTTGCCCTCAAGGGAATTCCCTGAAGTGTTCACATATGAACCGAGCTGTTGACCACACAGTAATAAATTTTGGTTAAATGTAATTTATTTGCTGTACAAGGACAGCTGGTGAGAAGCAAGCACAAGTCTCCAAGACACTCCAACAATCTGTGCAAATGAGCACTGACAGGAAGCAGGAACAGCACCCACCTGAGGGCCCAGCTCAGGGGAGTGAAAAATGATGACTGTGATGTCAAAAAACGCACAAACTTTCAAGGTGCTGTGAAAGGCATTTACATCAGTCAGGAAAAAACCCACCAGCTCTGAAGTCAGCAGCACCTCAAGTTTCTACAGGTCACAGGGATGAGAATTTAACCACTTCCTACCTATCACAGGCTGTTCTTACTTCTACATCCTGGAAAAATTGGGCAAGTAAAGCTCATTATCAGTTTAAGAAGAGCAAGATGTAACTGGGAAATAGAATCATGTCCTACTTGAGCAATCTGGGTGTCAGGCCATAAGACACCCCAAGATAGTCCAGGTGCTCAGCTTGTCTCTCACTCAGTTTGAGCAGCAAAGGAGGCAAATCTTTCCGGGGTGTCACAACCTCTTCCAATAAACCAACAGTCTGGAAAAGAAAGTGGGAATGGGTTTGCAGCAATCCCCACAGAAAGCTGCAAATTAAAGCTCTTCTGCATGAAAATCAAATCTGAGTATTTCCTCCCTACAGAGTGGAGGCTTACAGGGGAAATGACACAGCTTAGCATGACAGAAAATAAAATTACCACACCTCACTGCTCACAGTTGTGATTTCTTTTGGCTTTTGAACTGCTTCTTCTTCCAAACATGGGAATTTGCCCTCGTAGTACATCTGCAGCAAAGTCAGAGCTCTTCTGCCATAGCCCATCTGTGAGGAAGCAACAACACACTGTAAGCAAAACAAGGTATCTGATTTTTAAAATAGGGCAACAACATTCTCTCCTTAAAACCCATTAACAATCACCACTGCAGACATCACTCAGTCACTGCAAAAATGTTTTGGCCACGTGGCAGCTCTCCAGGGAGAAGGACAGTACAGAACCAGGGTCTCAGAAATCAGCATCAGCCCTGGTAGTTCAGGGCTGTGTAGTAATTCTTGGGGCTTAACTCTGGCACTCAGAAAATGCCAAACACTTAGTAATGTCACAGTAAATATCCCAGATTTTGTATGGTGCCTTGGGATGCTCCCATGCTGCCTAGGGAGCACTGGTTTGGTGCCCTGAGCTTAAAATGCTAAAAACTGGAGGAAGTGCAGTGTTAGCCCTGAGCTCTGCCTGGAGAGCCATTTCCCTGGCCCCACCACAGCTGGTCCCAGGTACTTTACCCCCTGGTAATCCGGGTGAACCGCGATGCGAACGACGCGCCCGCCGGAGAGGCCCCCAAAATCCGGATCCTGGAACTGCACAAGGGACAAAAAGTCCATTTAAAGGACACAGCTGGGCACTCTGGAGACAAGAAATACAGGAAATACACCCTAGGTGCCAGTGCACAGCCAGATCACCCACCTGTTCTGAAATGGTCCAAGGAATAAGATCACCAGAGGCTTTCTTTCCCCTGGAGAGGCTGTTCATGATGGACTGGTGGGAGATCTCTCCCTCCATGCACACCTGTCAAGAAAGACACAAAACCATGAACACAAAATGCTTCCTCCTGCTCAACTAGACCAGGACCGAAACGGACACTCAAGTCATTCTCTTACCTGAACAACAGCCAGGACTTCTGGTAACGAATTCTGGGTGGGTGGAACAGGCGGCAAAAGGCAGAAGAGATGATGGGCAGGGGCATCAGAAAGCATCTGGAGGTCATTGGGGGAGTTCTGGAGGGTGAGGATATCAGAAAGATCAAAAGCTGTCCAGAGAATCACAAGATACCCTGAGCTGGAAGGGACCCACCAGGATTGAATCCAGCTCTTGGCCCTGCACAGGACAACCCCAAAAATGCCACAAATGTACCTTAGAGTGTCACCCAAATGGTTAGTCCATGAGGAGAACTTCAAAGTCCAGCTGATTTCTAAACAATCCCTCTATTTTCCAAATTTAGAGCTATTAAGAAATTTGGACTTTGTACAATGCTGAGGGATGGAGGAGCTCATGGCTGTCACACCCCCAGAGAGTATGTGTTCTCCTCAAGGGAAACCATGTGCTCTAAGATGTATGAACCTGAACTTCCTATTTTCACATAGCTCCTTACCTCCTAAGTACCAAATCCTATTTTTTTAAGCCTCAGATTTTTAGAAATCGGTAGTTCAGCACTTCTGGACTTCCCCACTCACATTTACAGATCATCCCTAGTCTTGAAACCTTGAGATGAATTATTCCTCTTTTCAGGCTCATAATGGTGCTGCTCTAATGATGAACTTGAGGCCACCAGAACATGGTAAAGAGAAACTGCAAATGAGGTTCAGCACTAATAAAATCCTCACAAGCTTGGAGGGTCATTTAGAATTTTTTAAAATTTTAGTCTCCACATTTTCTCAATGCCAGGTTATTCCAGACCATCTGGAAATCCAGTATGTACAGCCAGAACCAAGGCAGATACCTCAGAGAAAGGAGAACACAGCTCTGTACACAACAAGAAGCAACAGAAACTGTCAGGCTGTCAAAACAAGCACTGCTGTCCCCAGAAAATTCCCACAGAAACTGGTAATGAAACTGGATGGAAGAAGCCCAAGCCCTACCTTGTAGTGTGAAGCTACATAGAGGGCCATCAGCCTCTGCAGGAAAATTTCTGATGCTCTGTGGTAACAAAAGAGTGTGTCTCTATTTACATAGTACCTAAACACAGCGGTTAAGGAAAAAACCTCCTTGTGAACCAGGAAAGAGCTTCCTGTTGGTTTATTTTCAATATCTGGGCCACAAGCTGGCTTGTCTTCTTAGACTCCACAACTTAATCTACAAGAATAAATTATGTTGGGCAGTGTTTCACACCCTTCACCTGTAACGATAAACTTTTTGTAACTCCCAACAAAGGCTTCCCTTCAAGCAACCCCTCCTTGAGGTTGTCTATTTAGCAAGACTGGGGTTTGGTGATGTCCTGGCAGCACACACCATCAGTGTGCTTAACCAGAGAGCTTAACTTTTTAGGGAAACGATCGTGTGCTGAGCTTATCCCAGCCATCAGCCAGGCTGAGAAGCTTTCAGGGAGGATACAGGTCACAGGTGTCTGGCAGAGGGCAGCCAGAGATGATCCTGGTGATGTTGAGGCAGTCCAAGCACAGGAGATCATTCAGCCACTTCTCCACGGGGTCCCCAGGGGCGTACCTGATGGACTCATGCAGGGAAACCTCGTGCAACATGCGAGCTGCAAGGGTTGCAAAGGACACTGCTGGAAGCCACAGCCAGACAAGCACCCCACAGCATCCCTGTGCTCTGAAGGGCTCCCAGGTTAGAAAGCTCCCAGTTGCTTATTTTTCACCTCTTACAAGCCTTCCATCTGAAAATTGTGAGGGAAAGCCAGCAGAGCTCTGTCATTTCCCCACACAAGCCTCTTCCCACAGCTGCAAAGCACATGGAAGGGTGGGATAGCCGTGGGATCAGGCTGACAGCAGCCCCAGGACACACACAGCCCAGAGGTGCTGTACCTGAGGTGAGCTTGGCAGTGGCTGTGGATTTGTTCTCTGCTGTCAGGGTCACCTGGCTCTGGGCACTCTGCTGGCGGAGCTGCTGGATGAGCTTCAGGGACAGCGACCGCCCGGTGCCCTCGTACCTGGGAAGCAGGACACAGCCTGAGGGAAGCCCAGGCAGCCACCCAGAGCTCTGGGGAAGCCCAGAGCAGAGTGGCTGCTCCAGCCTTACCCATTGATGGTGGAAGCCATGAACACCAGGTAAGGGCCCAGCAGGTTCTTCACCAGGGGCAGAGGAATGGCAGCAGCTTCATCAATCACCACGAGCTCGGCCTGGCCCAGCTTCACAGAATCAGCAGGGTGGATGTACTGCAAAGGAGGGGACACTGTCACTGCCAGCAGCAGCCACCAGGGAAACACCAGGATTCACAAAGCTCTTTGGTGTCCCTTGGTCTCCTCAAACACCAAGCCAGTGACTGAGATGTGGAAAAACAGAAAGTCAGGAGAGGGTTTATGTTGCCCTAACAAGGACAGGTTCACACATCTTGTTTGGCACAACTCCACAGGAATTCATCTGCAGAGGTGAGGAAAAGAAAGGAAATCTAATAACTAAAAGATCTTCCTGCACTGCTCCTGATGCCTTGAGAAGGCTAACCTAGAACAGAGGCTAGACAGAATTAAAGAATAAAGTAGGGATTTATTAGAAGGCCTCAATGGATACACCTTGGGCAGCACAAGAGTCCAGCCAGGGCTACACTGCAGATGAACCGAAAATGGTCACAAAATGGACAACTGGTCATGGGATCGCTCACTTTTGTAAGTTCTGGTCCATTTGCATATTGGAATTAATTGTCTAATTACAGCTTCAGCTTATGAAGTTCCATCCTCTTTGTTTTCCTCTCTTCAATTCACTATTGTTTATGCTTCTTGGCTGTAGCAGCTGTCCTTGGTTCTCAAGCTGGAAAAGGAATTGTTCTGTCTGCCTACCCTGTGAACAGACCTTCCTAACACATACATGAAGCTCAGAGTTACACACTAAAGCAGCACAGAATCTGAAAAATTTCATAAAACTTAAGGCTCCTTTCACCTCCCTTTGATTTTGTTTTGTTTTGGGAGAAACCCACAAGGGAGCTTTGTAATCTACAAGTTGAAGACTTTGAGGAAGTTACTCCCTGAAGATCTGCCTTACAGCAAAACCCACCAGGACAGTTCCACATCACACAGAATGAACATGCTTAAAATCAAAACAACTTCAACACTGGCAAAAACTACAGCCAGGAACAAAACTGGAAAGGCAAGAAAGCCAATTACCTGGATGGTCTGCCTGTGCTCCTTGAAAACATTCACTCTGACCACTGCCTTGTTGAACTCTGGATTTAAGGACTGAACAATCTCATAGTCCAGGTGTTCCTGGAAAAATCACATTTTTAAACAATATAAAAATCCAAGATCTAAGAAAAAAAAATTTACCATCATTAAAGTAAGCTCAGACACTGTTATTTCACATTCTAATCAAAATTTCTTATAAAAGCTTCAAAGGCCTGAGAACTGGAAAATTATTTACTCATGTTAAAATCTGCTTCACAAGGAAACTGGTTTAGCCTGTTTAAAAACAGAGAAAGAAACACAACTCTACCATGATTCCTCTTCTTGCAGAACATGGTAAAAAAGGCTGGTAGCAAATATATGAGGTGTAAAATTTCCTAAGCAGGAATTCTTTGAAAATATTGTAAAATAGTCTGCTTCCCTCACCTGATACTGTAGTGCATCAAAGCCTTTAAATATAAACTCAAAGAGAGTGTGAAGGTTGTCAGGGCTGGGAGATGTGACAAAGATATTGGAGTAACTGCAGAGGAAAAAACAAAACAAGAGCTGAACCATTTTTCTAACAAATATTACCATGTTAAGTACTAAACAGGATGGGTTTTAACAAGAGGGGTTGACTTCCCCTAATAACCAGAACACAGCAGATTCCTATAGACGCTTACCTTGATTTAGGTGTGATTATTGCGAGTTTTAAGAAAAATTTGACCAAAAAATACAATCTTATAAAGACATAATCTTGTATCAAAAGGTACAAGATTAAAAATTAGGGATTTAAGATTAGAAATTACAAATATATTCAGATCCTGTCATCTTGATTTTTTTTTTTTTTAACTCAGGGATGCAGATAAAGCCTGGGGGATTGGAGTGGGGGATCACTCACCCAAAAGCTACTGCTCCAGCAATGGCCAGGCCCAAAGCAGCAGATTTCCCTCGTCCCCTGGCTGCTGTTAATGCCACAGTGCTCCTCAGGGTCTTCTCAGAAATGGCTTCAATGAATTTAAGTACTGCTTTTGCCTAAGGATTAGAAAAGCCCCAGGAAACAGTTTTTGAGTTTTTCTCATCCCGGAACCTGCCACACCCAGAGAACCTCAGCTCTGGCCAGCACACCTGATGCCTTGAGAAGGCTGACCTAGAACAGAGGCTAGATGGAGCTAAAGAATAAAGTAGGGATTTTTTAAAGGCCTCAGTGGCTATGCCCTGGGCAGCACAAGAGCCCAGCCAAGGCTGCACTCTAGGTGAACCCAAAATGGTCACACAATTTGGAAATTTGGATCATTTGTCCTTGGTCTACCTACCGTGCTTTGTCTGCCTACTCTGTGAAGAGAGCTTACTATCCCCCGCTATGAAGCTCAGAGTTGCACACTAAAGCAGTACAGAAGCTGAAAAATATAAAACCTAAAACCTGAGGCATTACACCAACCTGATCGAGGGTTTTACAGCCATCCACCAGCACTCCCACAGGCTGTGTGTCCTTCAGGCTCTCCTTCAGCTCCCTCAGCTCCAAGTCCTGGGGCCCCAGGCTCTCCTCCTATGGAAATACAACAGGAAGAGCCAAAGGTATTTCAGCACAGTCCTACCTTTGTGGTGTCTTCTGACACCTCTGGTCAGTCAGAGAAACTGATCTGGAAGGAAAAGTTACAAGAAGAATGTAGTTCCCAAAGCCATGAGAATTTATATTGACGGACATGTATTTAACAGTTTAATTTCCAGGCATCTTCAGGAGATTGTTCACAGAGCAGTTCCCAATCCTGACTTCCCCAGGCTTGGAAGGAAAAAAGGGAAGGATTTTGCAGTACATAGTAATTACAGAATGGCATGGATAGGAAAAACAGATTAAAGTGTTCTTAATAATTAATTTTTTAGTCTTTGGACATTCATGATCTTAGTTACACATGCCACATGAAGTGTCCATGCAAGGGGAAGAACTACTGCAGCACCAATACCAAAATAATATCAAGACCTTCAGAGCCAAACAATAAACCTGGACACAAACAGAACCAGTTTTAGATGGGAATGAAGGCTGATTTTCCTGGTTGTCACTTAAAATACCAAAGACACCAGCCTCTCCAGCCAACAGATAAGCATTTGTGCTGCTGTCAGTGTTGTCCTAATGATAAAAGGAGGTTGTTTTATATATTTATTTTTTAAATTGGTACCCTATTAGAATGTTTTTACCATCTCTGACACAATCTGTGTTGGTTATTTCTTAGGCCACATAGCACAGCTTAAATACTTCAAGATTTCTGTTTAAAACTGGTTCCACTTTACTGCAGTCTACAATGGCAAGTGATAAAAGGATACATTTCTAACAGTGCAAATACCTGTCTGGATTATCCTCAGAGAATTCTTCCTGGAACATGACACTGTTAATCAGAAACTGAAACAGCTGCCACAGCTTCCAGCTGTGTCCTGAGCCTGCCATATACTTATTTCCAAAGTGTTCTCCCACCCTCCAACTGCCAAAAAAGTATTTTTATTGGTCTTGTCCCACCTGTCCATCAGCCTGAAATCCCTCCAGGCAACCCAATAAAGCTCCACCTCACTGAGGTGAGCAGCAGTACAGGAAAATTAAAAATATGGGCAAACACAAAAAAAGGACAGAAAATGTAAAAAAATAAGCAGAATATAGAAAAAACAGCTCCCCAGGCTTCACCCACATAATTTTTGCAGTTCTTCTTCCTCTCTGCAATGTCATCCGTTGATATAAATTAAAAAAAATCCCTGTTTTTAAATCTTTAATACCCTGTGGCCAAGTCAGAGGGATTTGTTCCAGGAAAAGGGCTGGGATCACTCACTGACCTGGGACTGGGGGGGCACAGGAGTGATGTTGGCAGCGTGGCTGGAGATGGGCAGGATGTTCAGCTGGTCATCGATCACCAGGCAGGTCTTGCACGAGGCCAGGGACAGAATGAACCTGGGCAGGCAGAGAAAACTCAGCAAAAACAGCAGCACTCCCTGGTGGTTCATCTGAACTCTGTTCTAACCACAGACTATTCACAGCTCCCCACAGCTGAGCTGCAAGTCCAGCTTCAAAAAAAAGGCCTGTTGCAACACAGATTTATGGGATGTTTTCCCATCAGGAATACCCAGTGCTGTTCCTGGTGCTTTCCTTTGGCTGTCAGCCCAGATCCTTTGCACTTTGAGTCACTCACCTCTCATTGAACCTCCCCACCACATCCTGGTGGGCCTCTGTCCTGTACCGGGAGTGAACGTCCTGAAAGAAAAAGGGAAGAAAACAAAGAAAATGTGACAGTGACATCTGCAGGATTGTGACCTCTTCTTTCCCACTCTTGTCTCTCCTTTTCCATCCACAGCACATCCCAGACAGGATCCTGACTTTGTGGTGGAACACCCACATCTGCAGCATTTCAGAAATGCCTGAATGTAACAAATCCCATCCCATCTCCTCCCATTCCTGAATGAAGGAGCAGGAAAGATGATGGAAGGAAGGTAACAGCCCATAACAGAATCAATAAATACCCATCCAGCATCACCTCAGTGCAGCTGCTGGTAGAGAACACACAGTGCTGCACATACCATGGTCATTGTATAGAGCTGTTTCAGGGAGTTCATAGTTCTCAGCAGGATCACCACAATTCCACCACCTTCTACTGTCTCCACAGTTCTGGCCAACAGGTTTGGAGTCAAGGCTTCAAAATCCTGGGCAGTAAAAAGAATTTCAGAGTTGCCCAGAGTCCAGCAGTGCAGCTGGCTCCTATTGAAAGGCATAGAAAGCCTAAAATACTTGATTCCTCCAAGTTTAATTCACACTTAAATTTGCACTAAGCAATGCCCTGTTCCAACTCCTGTGTGAGGCCACCTCACCCTCACTCACACAGCTCCTGAGGGATATGCAAGGCCACCAAAACTGAAGTGATAGAAGCAACAAATCCCATTCCTGCAACATTTCAACTGATCATTTTAGAGACTTTTTGGGAGGCAAGGAATTCCTGACCTGAAGGACACACATTCCAAAGGTGTTCCCAAGGATCTTGTGAGTTTCGTTGTAGTAGCAGTAGCGGATGTTTGTGGCTGCTATGAACAGCTCGAAGGGATCATCATCCTTGATGTTCAGAGTTCCACTCTTAATCTTCTTCTGGAGCTGCCTCATCCTCTTCTTCCTGTGGCTGGGGGAAAAAAAAACATACAGAGTTTTCTAGGGAAAGGGTTTGAGGAAAGCATGCTCTGGAAGTCAGAGTTCAGTTGTAAATATGACAGAGGTTAAACAGCTGAGGAACCTGAGGTTTGAGGTTAAAAGGGTGAGGGGGAGTTTGGCCCAGGGCAGCAGAGTCAGCATTAGAGCTAAAGGGGAAAAACCAGAGGTACTTTCTGCTGGTGTCAACTCTGTTATGGAAGCCAAATTTCAGTCCTGGAAGAGCAGATTTCCCCCAGCTGCTCTGGCTTCCTCTCCCTCCCAAGCCCTCAGCCTCCCACGCTGCCTCTCCGGGGAGCAGCGGGACACCCGGGGGTCTCTCACCTGCTGAAGCCCAGCTCCTTCTTGTAGCACCAGAGCACACAGGGCCTGGCCTTCACTGTGGCCTTGGACAGCATGTGGTGAAGGATGACGACCTGCCAGGGCACACAACACTCAGAAACAGCTCCCAGGGAGCACCGCAAAGCAAAGTGTTCTCCTAAAATTAATTTTACAGCTGTATTTCCACCGTGGAGAATAGAGGGGTCCCTTGGCATGAAACCAAGCTGTGTCTATGCCTTCCCCAGGGCTGCAGGACACTGGGTTTTACCTCCTGTTTCCTCAGCTCCCTTCTCTGGCAGAACCAACACTGAAAATTCCAGGCGAAACACAGTTTTGTCCCTTACAGATAATCCATTTCTATGGATTTACCACAGAGGGTTCCAATGAACACAACCAGACCTGGGAGGTGCCAGAACCCATCAGTAAATAATCCCAACACTCCTCTACTGCCACCTAAATAACTCATTCTTTTCCAAGGTTTTTTTTTTGTTTTTTTTTTTTTTAATAATTAATTTTATTTGCCCACAGACTGGAAATAAGTGAATTATCAGTTACACAGCAGCTAGAACAGAACAGCAGCAGGAGCAGGCAGGGACTATTCCCCTCTGCTCAGCACAGGGGAGGGCAAAATCCTGGGCTCAATTTTGGGTCCCTCACTGCAACAAAGACACTGAGGGCAGGCTCCAGGGAAGGGAATGGAGCTCGGGAAAGGGCTGAAGCACTACGGGTGTCTGAGGGAGCTAGGAAAGGGGCTCAGGGGCGACCTTATTGCTTTCCACAAATCCATGACAGGAAGGGGCAGCCAGGTCAGGCTCTGCTCCCAGGAACAAGGACAAGAGGAGAGGAAATGGCCTCAGGCTGTGCCAGGGGAGGTTTAGGTTGGATTTAAGCAAAATTTCTTCCCTGAGTGGGCTGTTTCAAGTCCCCATCCCTGCAGGGATTTAAAAGCCACGTGGATGTGGCACTAGGCGACATAGGTTAGTGGTTGCTTTGGCCTTGCTGGACTCAGTGATCTGGGAGAGCTTTTCCACCCTGAACAATTCTGTGGTTCTCTGAATGGACTTATCCTAAACCATCGTGGGTTTGCCGTGCTGTTTTTCCCCTCCCCACTCGAAAAACACAAGGACAGAGTCCCTGAAATAAAACACGTTTAGCACTTAATTTCCTACACGTTTCACTGAGCAGGTTCGTCTGTGAGACAGCTCAAAGCCTCCTCCGAGAGAGAAACCATCACAGGGCAGAACCGAGGAGAAAAAACTTCCAGCTTGCCAGAAAGTTTAATATTCTTTGACTCAGTTAAAAAAAAAAAAAAAAAAACCAAAACAATTAAAACCAAACCTACCAATCGCAGCCTGAGTTTCACTTGTGTTCATGGGCTTCCCAGACAGATGTCTCAGGGAGGTTTCAGACACCATTTCCAACCCCTCTGTCCCTGCGAGTTCCCTCCCTCTCAGGCCCCATTGCTCTGCCTGCGGCTGGCAGGGTTTATAATTCCAGCTGGAGGCAGAGCGGAGCAGGGACCAAGGAAGTGCGGCAGGCTCGGCGGGCCTCGGCACCCGCAGCCCCCGCGCCCGTCCGGCACGGCGGTACCTGGTCCTTGCCGCGGTCGCCCACCACCACGAACAGGCTGCGCTGCCGCTCCGCCACGCCGTTCTCGATGAGGACGCGGATGCGGTTGTCCACCTTGCGGCGCTGCATGGCTGCGGCTCCCGGCGCTTCTCCCGGAGCTCTTCCCGCGGCTCCCGGCGCTCCTCCCCGGCACCGCTCCCGCTGCACCACGTGCGAGTCACGTGGTGCCGGGCGCGAGCGCCGCGCAGCGTGGGAGGACCCCGGGCTGTCCTGCCGGCCGCCGGCTACTCCCAAATACGCATTTCTGTAAAAACAAACATGAAAACACACTGCTCTGTACAGCGAGCTGTCAAACACAGTCATTGAAAGTAGCTTTCCACATGGGAATAGGCTCCCGTGCTCAGCCGGCTCCCAAAATCCGTGCGAGACACAGAGCAGCTCCTACGGCCGCAGCCTTCCCTTCCCCCTAGTTTTATTTTTTTAACGATTTATTCTAAGAAAATCCCACCTGTGCCCCCTCCAGGCGTGTGGGCACAAAGAGCAGGTTTTATAAATTTAAAATGTTTGATTTTATAAAGATAACAGATCCAGGAAAGAAAGAACAAATCTTTAGGATTCATTGGTACAGGACACTCAGTGACCTCCTCAGGGAATATTAGGAATTCTGCTCCTCAGGAAGAGGAGGGAGCTGCTTACATTTAACTCTGCTGCTTAAGAAATCCACTAGAGCTGTTTGAAAGTTCTCCCTGCAAAATCCCAAGCTGCACAACTGTGGAGCAGCAACAAGAAAATTATTTATCAACCTGAGCTGAACTTCCAGCGAGGTTTCAGAAACATGGAACTGTATTCTCAAGCTGACAGTAAAGCTGTTCCTAACCTTTCAATACCAAAGTTGAGCCGAGCTATTTGCATAGATATATTTATTCTTAGCTTTTAATACTACCATTTTTTAAAAACTTTAACATTCAAATAAAGTAATTAAAACCAGGTGATAGCGTAGGAAAAAATGTGTTTAATACCACTGGATGTATTCGGGCTTGTTTTAAAATATAGCAAAATATGATAACAATACTGAATTAATAATCATGAAGTCTGTGGAACAATTTGTTTTTAGGTGAACCCAGTTAAACCCAGTCACTGAGACAAAAGCACCAATGCAACAGAAGTGTAGCAAGACAATCCCTTTAGGTATGAAATAGTTGCTTAAAAGGGAAGGACATAAAACATTTAAATAATTTATTTTTCAAGTGTTTACATAAGCCATGGACCAATTTTTTTCCAATGCTGAGTTAAAGAATTGCAAAGACATATATACAGGTATGTTTAAGGCCATCAGAAAATTTAAACCTGACAACAAACTAAAAATTCTCAACACTTATTTTATGTGCTAAAGCATTCCTAAAATTCATTCTAAAATCCAAGAGCTTCAAAAGAGGAAATACATTTTCATTTCATAAAAGTCTAAAGGGTATTTCCTAAAATTTAGCTTGAGACAAAAATTCTAGGTGTCCTCTTGCTCCTCCGTTGGGTAGAAATGGGCCAGCAGAGTTGGAACTGAGCCAGTTACCCCTTCTGACTCTTCTGTGAGTATTAAAAAGAGAGGGGAAGAGAATCTTCTTTTAATAAAACCCCAGCAAGAGCAAAAATAGTTAAATTCAGAACCAAATGCCAAGTTAGGTTCTTGTTTTCCTAATGCAGTTCTCCTATGTGCTGCTCTAAGTGGCTTTTAGGAAGCAGTTTATGGAAAACTTCCCAAAATTTCCTTCCCTCTGTTAAGGTTGGATCCAGAGAGAAAGGAATTCTAATTTAAGAGCATTCTATTCAAAAAGTCTCTGAAAATGGTTCATAGAATAGCACCTCTGCCCTTAGATGAACAGTCTAGAAAAGGAAGTTTCCCATCATACTCTGCCACATCACCAAAAATACACATCTGAAGGACCTTCCCAACCTCCCTCCCTCTGCAAAAATGTATTGGCCAACAAGAAAATGTTGCCGTTTCAGCAATTAGTCCTCTCCATGACCATGAGGTGTGCTAACAAAAAGAAGGCAATGTTCCCAAAGTTCCTTCCCTGAAGCTGTGCCACTGACTCCAGCCAGCCAAGACCAATGGAAGGCTCAGATGCATTTTGACAAATTCTGTCACTTCAGAAAAAAACACCATTAGAAAGGAGCTGCACAGCGTTGCAATGCTGGAGCTTCCACAAAGCTCCAGGCAATCATCATAAATATATTTAAGGCCAGATTTAAATAAGGAAATTATCCTCCTAGTTCAACAGAAGAGTTTTGTTGTTTGGGCTTATCTCCTACTTGCTCTCCAGAAGTTCTGGTCCACCACATCCCTGCAAGTTCACTGGTGCCAGCTCAAGTGAAGGGAAACCTTTTAGTCCCATCCATGCTCAGTGCAGATGGAAAACTGGAGAAACAGGTGCCCAGATTTTAGAAACTAAACCAGCCTCCTTCACACTGTGACAAACCCCAGCTCCAGCTCAAGCATCCTCGCCAGCACTTCACAATAAACTTTACCCAAGAAGTTTCACATCAGCAAGAGGGATGATCTGGATTTCCCAGGATGTGACTGCAGCCTCATGAACAGGGTGAATGAAGTATCAAGATTCTTCCAACCAATTGGTTCTGTATCTTGCTTTGCTGGACCACAAAGATTTTGCCCTATTTGTTCTTAATCATATGAATTTTAAGAACTTTTCCAGTATAATTTATCATCTTTGCAGTATTTATCTGCAGTTAGAGCCTCTTCAGTAACTTCTCTCTACTCAAATGCTTCTTAGGAGAAAGGGAAGCTCAATCCTTTCTCCGAAGATTTGGAACACAACCAGTCTTCCTAAATGTAAGGCTGGTGGGACATTTTGAGAAGATACATTTTGAAGGACACGAGGTTCTCTGAGAGTTAAGTCCCAGCAGGATACATTGCCTGGTTAAGTAACAAAAGCCAACAATCCTCTTGCAGCTACTCTGATGATTCAGAGATGGCTCCATACAAAAGACAGGATCTGGGGAAGGAAACGGGGGTTATGATGTTTAGAACTCTCTCCACAGCAAAATCCCTAAGCTGCACTGGTGAACTGTTCTTAGAAAACAGCCTGTACACAGCAAAAACACAGGAGTAAAATCCAGGAGCAGGCTGGCCTCAAGTACAAGACAACAGCTCATGATTTATGGGTCAGCTTTCAAAAGGAGTATGTCTAGGAAGGATCCAAGTTTCCCAGACACAGTAACAGTATGTATAAGGATCTGAAATACTTCAGGGATTTAGAAACCACTTGCTCAGAAACCCTTGAATTACAGCCAGGAGGAAGCAAGAGGCTGAAGGCAGAGTTTGGTTTTTAATAGGCTCAGATCCAGCCTTGTTCCACACTCTCCTTCCAGCCACAGGATCCCACCCCAGCTGCCCATGGAATAAAAAGCTCATCCCTGCATCCAAAGGTGGCTCAGCACCAGAGCCAGCCCCAAACTGCCACAGCTTATGCCTCAACATAAATTTCTGGTAACAGTCTTTGCTCTAAATAGAACCTTTTCCAAAAGAAACGTACCTAGGAGTGCTTGGGATGTGGAGCGCTCAGACCTAGAGCCAAGCCATGGAGTAAAAAGTGAGAGCTCCCCTGAATAGGCTGGGGGAGCAGCGAGGGCTCTGAGTACACAGGGTGATCTCAGCTGATGTTTCAGACTTTATTACACCACAGGTGGAGATCAAAAGGGTCTGTGCAGGTTCCCAGCTCACACCTCAGGGACTCATTCCACCTCTCCCTCCACCAGGAAACAGCCGGGCAGCTGTTCTAAAGGCCACTGGGATACAGGAGGTCTACAAACTTGTCTCTCAATGAAGAGGCCCAGTGTTTTAATAATAAATTAAAGTAGGAAAAAATCCCCAAACCAACCCCCCAAACTCAAGGTGGAATGTTTTGATCCATTCAGAGGTCTCTGAGTATGGTGCACATTTACAGACAAACTACAATTAGTTCCTTAAGGAGCATTTGGTGTGCAGTAGAGAAAGCTGAGCAGCTTGTATTCTACCAACCATTTAAAAGCTGATGCATGAAGAAATTATCAAAATAATTCATTGTTTTCCTACATCAGTTTAACATTAAAAGGTTTGTCTTTTTATTTTTTTTCCAGTTAAAAAACAGTTGGGACTATTATCTCAGTAATAGCTTCCTAAAAAAAAACACAGAACAGCAACTTCTCACCGGACTGCAGTTTAGGAATGTTCTAGGCCTTGACTCAAACTGCTGCTTCCAAACATCGGCCCTGTTTCAGGATGCCTGGTGTGGAATATGGTCTTCACAAGCTTATCACTTCCTGCAGTCAAAACATTTTTCATTTGTGCTCTTCACACAGGACATGGAAAAGTGATATCCCACCTATTTGTATGGAGTTCCAGACTGCTTCACAACCAAGTCAAAAGTATCTGACTGCAAATTCTGAAAGTTCAGTTGTGATACAAAGTAGAAATTACCCTCTGAGTGAAAACAACCTTCAGTTTTGTACAGAACATTTAAACACCATGCAGCTGTTCCTTAATTTCACCTTTCCACAGGTAGGAATTATTTGATGAGCAATACTTAACAGAGAATATAGCACTTTTCTTCTCACGCGTGCTACAGAATGCAACAGAACTACCAACACCTCTATGGAGGCAGCTATCAAAATATTCTCCCCACTGCAGAGAGAGTGCATGTGCGCAAAAGGCAGGCACAAGTGATTTCTCCAAAGATTATACCACAAGGATGCAGTAAAACTTGAATAAGACTTGGTATTTTCCAGCTCCTAGGCTTATGCCATTTCTTTTATACATTGCTGCCTTGATGAAGAAAAAAAAAAGGAAAAGTCCATCAAAAAGAAAAGTTTCCCAGAAGTCACAGCTAGTAGAATAAAACCAGAAAAACAGAAGGAGGGTTTACATCTAATCACAAAAAAGAGAATATTAGGGAAAAAAACCAAAGGAATAAAGGGAAAAAAACCAAACCCTTATGAAATGTCACCCCATCACATTGAATCTGCTTCAGCCGTTGAAAACCAGTGTTCATGGATTCAATTTTTATAAACATGTTTTATTTATCTTGCTTATACCATTAGAATTGTAACTGCTGGCTGTCATTTCCCTGAAAAGGGGAAATCAACCCAAACACAGACTGGTGCTTTTCAAAAGACAGCAATTGGAAGGGCAACAGCAGCGGGCATTTGAGATTTCTTAAAACCTTCAAGGCTGCAGGAAAGACAAAAGAACATGTGACCAAAAGTGTTATGATTATCCATTAGGGATTTCCATCAGTACCGGCATCAGTTATTTAGGTGATAATACAGCAAGGTCAAGTATTAGTGACAGACAATGTGCAAGTCATAAGGAATGATAGAGAATACCAATCCTTACAAAAGTCACTGCTATCAAAGAAACTTAAAAGTGTTTCAAAGAGATATCTAAATACTTCACATCAAATATACAGTGGCCATCCAGATTATAGCTCAGGATTTGTTGCAAAATTTTGTCCAAGTGCCAAATCAAAGCCTTTTTTTGTGTGTTTTTCACCTTGTCTCCTAAAAAAAATTAATTACAGTTACATTAGCAGTTATACAAGCGCTCTTAACTCCATAGCCACAGGAATCAGGGCCCTGGTGATGAGGAGTGCTGTAGCTAAGGGTGCCTCTTCTTTGTAACAAACTGCCTCTAAGCCCACCTTTCTATTCAAGGCAATTGCATCACTACATATCTTGAACTGTTCAGTGCTTCGATTTAGTAAGAAAAAGCTGAAATGCAGTTGTTCTACCAAGCCACACTTCGGCTTTTCCATCCTTTCATGGGAATATTTAAGTTTTTTTAACTGCCACCACAGTAAATATTTATGGATTTGCAGATTTTATCTGAATTTTGTTAAATCACTTTTAAATGTCAGAAATGCGTCTTTGCTTTTTCCTGCCACTTCAGTTAACCATGGAGATTGGATCACCCTGAAAATTGCCTTTTTTGCTTTATTCTTAGCAAGGGTGAGGAATCTGAATCTCATGTGCAAGGCTCAAGATGATGCTTAGGACAGAACATGCAGAGTAAACGTTGTTTCGTTCCTTTCAATATCCAGGGAATATAAAGCTGGCAACTGTAGTCCTGTCATTATGGGTAATGAAAATAGTCCCTTTACAATAAACTTCCTGTAAGGGAGAACAAATAGATAATAACTCTTCTGGTAACATGTATTGTACACTGGCCAGTGTGTTTTTGGCGTTGAATGGAATCCTGTTTATGTGTTTAATTCACTTGCTGAGCGTTCATCTGAGGCATCCCTCTGTTTGGTCTGGGGGGCCCTCCACGACCTAGAAAACACAAAAAGGGTGTTGAATTCTGCAAGAAATATGGTTAGTTTAAAAGTAGTCCTAAATCTTCTGGTCTGAACTCTGTCAGACTTTGCTGTGCTTCCTAAAACACGCTTTCAGCTTCACCAAAGCCCAATGCTGCACTGAACTCCAGAGGCCTCAGCTCCACACCTCAGGGCTTTCAGGACCGAGGCAGGGACAGAACCCTTCAACTACCACGTGGGTTTTCACAGATGCAGGGCACAGCCTTGAGCTGCCCTCACAGCAATGTCTGTACTGAGACAGAACAGTCCCATCATAAAAAAATGTACTAAGAAAAACACCTGAGGAAATGTGATGAAAATAGAATTTACAAGATTAACTACAGCCTCATTATCTCTGTCAGGTTTGTTTTCTGAGGCTTTCATTAATAAAAGACAGTTAAGTAGTTGTACTAATCTGAATGTCAACAGTAATTGCTGTTTTAGCTTCTTTTCCAAGAATTCTGCATTTAACAGTCAATTTAACTTCCACCACCAGTTCACAGGATCCCAATAATTCAAGTCAGCTTATTCTTAATTATGAGCTGCTGAGTAAGGAGTGAGGTTGCTTTTTAAGGGCAGAACTTTTAAAAGTTGGCTCAGAAACTTCCACTCAACCCAAACCAATTATTCCCTACTCAGGACATTACCTCTAGGAGCTCCCCGAGGTCCACTTTGTCCAGAGCCACGTTTGAAATTCTGTTGATATCCATCCTAAAGCACAGAAATTTACAAAGTTACAACATAAAACCTGGGCATTGTGTTATTAATTGCCAGCAAAATAAGGACCTTTTAGAACAATATGCACTGACAAAACACCTGTAACTTCAACATGCAACATATTATTAGTAAAAAATAATCTTTAAAAAATAAATTCTTACTTCCACTAGTGCCTAGCAGCTGTAATAAAATGTGCAGTGACAAATGCTTTCTCTAGTTACAGGATGTGTTGCTCAATATAACTAAGAAATATATATACATTTAATGTTCAACTTTTCCAAACTACACAGGGGCAGTTTGTCTTCCTGAGCAATAAAGTAAGTCCCAGAGGAAGAAAGATGTCACTAACTGCTCTGAGTGCTTTTGACAGGTATTTCCCTCCCCACAGGTAGCTTACCCTCTGGTAGTTTGAGTAATCCCGAGGAGCACTGAACTGGGGCTGTGTGTAGCCGCTGTTTGGAGTGTTGGAAAAGGAAGGACGATAGCCATCATATCCCCCTAAGGAACAGGGCACAGGTCTTTCACTTGGAAATCAAAGCTGCACTTAATACTTGACCTTAAAAAAATCCCATCCCTTTAGCAACAGCTGTTTACCTGCAAATCAAGCAAATGTCTCCAACATCAAGGCTAATATATCACAAGAAATGAGAATGAACACCTGGTAAGACTGGGAAGAGGCAGAGTTCAGTGCATTTCTCAGAGTAACCCAAGGTTAGATTTACAGAACATTCAGTTCTGAGCTAAATATGATCCTAGGTAGGCTCTAAATGTCCCAGTTCTGATTACTGCATTCACACTCCAATCAGCCGCATTTTTATTACACACATTTCTTCTCTATTCCCCAGCCACAAGAGGGGAAGAGAACACAGAAGACAGTACCTGAGTCCATAAGTAATCCCAGAACACCTGACAAGGAAATCTCTGTCCTATTCTAACAGAAATCTCATTGTAACACTGACAGCCACATGTGTAAGGTCCGGGAATCATAAACATTCTCTTATCTATCCAGAACTACACTATCACTCTTCCACTCCTGTTAATTCCCTTGGCCTAGTGACTTTTGTACTCTTGTGCTCCTGTACTTCTACATAAGACAGCCTATTCTCATTCTGATGAAACACAGAACTACAAAATACACTGTGGAAACACTAAGCATTTTTGAAATACCAACTTGCATCCAAATTCCTTGTCTGATGGGTGGGTATTTCTGCATTTGCTTATACTTGCAGTAGATGCTTACTATTGTATTGTAACAGAGTCCAAACACACACTTAAATTTTAGGTTGCTTATCTACAACCAATAAGATTTCTACTACAAGTTTTGCTGTCTCACAGGGCTGCCACCCCAGTCTCCCAACAGGTCAGTTTAACACTTGCTCTCCTGACCTGGTGGCTCCCATAGGGTCAAGCAGAGCTCAGGGAGGGCTCTGCAGAGCTGCTCACCTCTGAATCCGTTTGCAGGGCCCCTGTAACCGTTCATGAGGCCCCGGGCCCCCCGGGATCCCCCCCGGGACACGCCCCGGCTGCTGTAGTAAGGCTGACTGTTCCTGGGAAATCCAGTGCTCTGCTGGGGAGGCTGCTGGTGGTTTCCTGCCACTTGGTGACTCTGGTCCGGGGAACCGTGGTAGGTACCAACCACTGCAGGGCAATCAAGGGGAAAAAGAAAAGTCTGTGTGTCTTTATGTTCCCATGTATCTCTCTTTAAACCCAACATTCTGTTACAGAGGAAAATATGAGGCTTCTTCTCCTTGTTCCATAGCCAGTACTTGGTAACACTTCAGTGGAAACTGAAGGCAGTGCTGAGAGAAAAATAGTTCTGGATGTAGACATTTATTGTTTTAAGTTGCTAATCTTGAGAGCATTTTACCTTCTGAATTTGAATAACTTCTCAATGATTTCAGCACAAGATTCCAGGCCTTTGAGACCTTACATCAACTGTAAGAAGAAATACATATTTGCTCTCATTTCTGGCTTGCTATTTCCTTTACAGAATGTCACCTCAAATTGCGCTGTTTTTTGAAAGCAACCTTAACATCAGCAGAGCCAGTACTCCACTCTAGTGCTTGCATCTTCAGAATAATCCTGTTCAAGTTTTTTTTTTAAACCCATATAAACCTCCATCAAGTGGCTTAACAGCTGAAGTAATATACTGATTTTCACTCCCTGTTGGATATTCAAACCCAGACAGAGTAACAAAATCTGGTACTGCTCAGGGGAAAGGTCTGCAAGGGAACCTGCGACATATTTTGCTCCATCATCTAGGACTCCACAGACTTATCACCTGCTCACAAGATTTTACCTGTCTGGAGTTGTTCTTGCTGGAGATCGGATTGTTCTACTTGGTGAGGTTGATTGGAGAAACTCTGGTTGTAACTGGCCTGGTACTGGTTTTGCTGCTTAAGGGTTTCTGGCTCATTCACAGGAGGAACAGGTGCATTCATGTTGAATACCTGTAAGAGCAGAAATTCAGTTTTACAGCTCTGTAAAGCATCATCCAAGTCTCAGAAATGTGAATAACCAAGGACTACCATATGTAGCTGCATGACAGATTCTACCACAAGGAATGAGCACCAAGCCAAAGGGATCCTGGACTGATTTCATACTCACTGTTTGCATGGATTGGAATGGAGCTGCATTGACGTTGATTCCGCTGCTATGCAAAGGCTTGCTGGATCCAGCCTGGAACACCTGTGGCTGCGATGCAGTGGGAAGTGATGATGAGGATGGGGTCTGGTCTGCATTCAGAGACATGGAAGCCTAATAATTAAAACAAACAACATTTTAGCAGCTTTGAGGTACCGAAAATTTAACTTCAAAAACTTTGCTTAAAAAAGAGTGGCAATGCCTCTGCTTCACCTCTACTAATGACTGTTTTCTACTTCAGCTCAACAGCCTAATTCACAGCAGCATAATGAGAGGAAAAATCTAACCATCTTCTCCTTCATTAACTTGAAATAGAACTAGAAAAATCTAGAAGGGGGGTAATGAGCAAGTTTCCAGGCTAACTGCTGTGAAAAAATAAATCCCATTTCCTAAGCCAACAACACCGATGCTCCCATGGTGATGTTGGCATGTTGCATCCAACTAAACAAACAAGCTTCCAAATGAAAAGTCTTGCTATCTATGGAGGTCTTACTGGTCACAGACAGGCTCAGCATTTTGAAATTAAAGGGAACTGAAGCACCCCTATCAACTAAAAATAACGTTATTTATGAAGAAACATAGACTAACATTCGATACCACCTGCAATCAAGAGTTCTTCCCACCCCTGTGAAACCTGACTTGCCTGAATCTGGTCAATTGATTCTTTCTGTGGCCGTTGCTCTGCTGTGTGAGAAGGCTGATACATGGGTTGGGAAGCTGTATATCCCTCACTTGTAGAAGAAACCAAGGGAACCTGACAAAATAAACCCCAAAGTCCCCAGAAGTCAGCTGATGCTCATGCACAGTTTTGTAAAAAGTATTAGAGAACTCTGGAGTGGATGGTACTCTCTAGTCTGTGAGCCAGCACATCTTCAAATCAGTACAAATTAATTACTTTTTAACCACCAACATTCTAACACCACACAGCTCCAAGTTCAAACACAACTGGACAAGGGCTGGCTTCTAATGGCCTAAATTTTATATTTTACAAGCTCTGTTCCCACACAGAGAGCCCAGGGAAAAGTCCAGCCAGCAAAGCAGAGAACCTTGCATTAAAGGCTGCACTGGCGAGTTTAAGAAGCAATGGATAATAACTGATGGGGATGTTCACATCACACTGGAATGTTCCAAAGTCAAGAGTAAGTTTAACTACTGCTTGCAAGATCCTAGAGAGAATCACTGGCAGCACTGGTTGAGGTAAGGGAAATAAGAAAAAATATCCATTAGATTAAGTCCAGCATCACCTAACAGCAAAATAACAACTAGTGCTGAGAAAAAACAAACAAACAACTCTGCTAAAAAAAAAAGTCTACTCCTAGAAGAGAACAAAACTGTGGAGAGCACCAGCACTTCAGGAGGTACAGAGGAAATTCAAGAAATAATTCCCTTGCTCCTGTTTCTATATAAATGAGTGACTTAAACCTTGCAGACCTAATCTGGACAAGCCAAAGGAAGCAATTTATACTGCCTGTACTGAGATCCATCATCTATCCAGATTTTTTTTTTGGTTTGCAAATACCTACAGGGATCAGACCCATTACTGAGACCAGCAGAGTCCTCAGAGATGCCACAGATGCTTAATAAAAAAATCTTTAATCACCAGACAACTGAAACATCTTAACAAGGAAGTGACTACTTCATTTATGCAGTGCAGAAGCAAGTTTAGGAGATTCCATTTAAAGCTCAACTGGAAACAACATTCAACTCATGCTGACTGCTCTACGACTCCAGGGTAAAATCCCAATCCAAGCAAGTGGGAATAATCAAACAGAACACAAACTCTATATAATTAATGCATGAGATCTACTTGTGCCCTGACATTCACTTGTACAGACACAGGCTGCCCTGTAACCAAGCAGTTTTGGTTTTGGCATTTCTGTTGCAAATAAGTAACAAACTACCTGCTTCCCACTACTGGAAACCTGCAATGTCTGCAGAGAATAAAACTAGGAACTAGTAATGCCTGTCAGCAACAATGGAGATCACCAATTTCCCAAAACTGGAACCTCAGCTTTTTCTTAGGAGTTTCTCATGTAGTTAGGAAATAAATCCTTTTGCAACTCCAATTAGGCCTAATATCAAACTCAAATCCAAACCAGAATTTAATAAACATTTTACCTGTGTAGCTTCTGGTTGCACAGGAACTTGGGTAGGCTGAGCAAGTCTTGACTCAGCATGAACTGGAGGAAAATAATTTCACTTATTACATAGTAAAATCAAACCTTTTACAGAATAGCATTATTACCTGCTCTGAGCACTTATGTGAAAGCTGATCATCATGAAGATGATGAAGCCTTAAGCACTGCAAAGCTATACTCCAATTACCAACTCCTATTTCCATGCAAAGAACATTTTCTCTAGTTGTCCAAAATAATCCAAAGCAAAACTAAAGAAGCTTTAGATATTCCATATTTCAAAGCAAAACCTGTAAGCAAGTGAGAACTGAAGTCTAGAAACAGCACAATCACATTTCTGAGAAAAACACACTATAGCAGGATTGTACTATTACTTGTGGTGACCTTTTACTATGCAGCAGCAACTGAAGCATTTCTAAGAGATGACTTGCAGTCTTTGCCAGTATTTGTCTTTAGGATTTACCATTACAAACCTGGAGGGCAAACCATTTGGGGCATGTCCAGACTCTGTGCTGGGTTCATGGGCTGTGCAGATACAATGGCAGGATCAAGCGTTTGGTTCTCAAATTCCAGCATTGAGTCCTGGGGAGAAAAAAACCAAAAACCTAAGAATCAAATCCACACTGCTGTGGGTTAAACAGATGAATGTTCAGAGCACAGAAATACCTGCATGAAGTTGTAGGGGCCCTGCATCTGTGCCATGAGGTCCTGTACTCGCTGTCTCCTGACCAGGGGGTCTGCCTGAGCCACAGCAGTGAGCGCGTGAGGTTCCGGGATGGGAGGAGACGTCGCCTGTGTCTGTTGCTGCAGGGAATTTACAACCTACCAAGAGACAACAACCAACTGCAATTTCAGTTCAAAGCAGCGCTGCACTCAAGTGACTCAGGAGTTATTGCATTTCTGGCTATTGCCTAACTGGCTATGGATGATGGAATTGATGCAGTGGTGTTGAAGGACAGTATTACATCCTAGACAGGTCAATACTGTGGGCAGCTACTCATCTGAGCAGTCACAGGATTATAGAGCTCACACTCTGCTCTCCTTTCTCTCCAGCTACTCTTTTCCTCATGAAAAAAGTATTTGTTCAAAAGTACAAGGAGTTTTTCAGACAGGATTTGAGACAGCAATTTATCACCATTTGGAAATTTCAAGGAAGTGAGGGAAGAGTAAGCTTCAGAAATATGCACAAATAGGGAACAATTATTTTCTCATAGCTTTTTGGTAAATGTAAGTGAAATTAGAATTTTTTGGTTGTTCTTAAGACTTCATAATGGTCAATCTTCACAGCCGCTGTTATCCTAGCTCCCTGATTTACTGTCTCAGGAACAGCAGACAGCATTGCATAACAAGGATTGCCAGACAGCATCGTGAGGGAACACCAGAAGCCCAAAAGCAGAAGCAGAGATCAGAGAGGGCAAGAAAGCTCAGATTTACCAGACATACCCCAAAGCGGCAAACATCAACAAAGGAACAAACTGCAATGGGCCTTCACATAGCACCTGATTAGACAGCAGAGCAACCAGCAAAGCTGGACACAGGCACCTCAAACATCCATCAGCACACAGTTAGAAAACACACAGTGACAAAGAAGGTCGAGCTGCACTTTGATGGCCCTAACCAGTCCCTCACCCTCTCTTTAGGCAGCTCCTGAAATCCACAAGTGCCATTTTCAAAGTCAACAAATGCCCTTTAAAAATATCAGTCTCTTATCAACACTTCTTTATTTCAATGAGCTTCTAACATTGCTAACATTCCAGATAAACAGCTAAGTCTTAAAACTTGGTTACACAGGATATAAATTAGCATACATGCCCTTGAAAGTTCAAAATATTGATGTAAATTACCTGATTTCTTATTAGAACTGCAGAAACAGATTTCTGTACGCAGTCATGACAATTCACAAACCAGTCCTATAACAAAGGTCTGAACTTTAAGCCTCACACTGCCACTATCCACCCTCAAAGCCTGCACATTTCTTTTTAATTTCTCCAAGAAACCTACAGCATCTTCCAGCATTCCTACTGCCTGCCCAGATTTTCAAATCTTGTTTGTCCATAGCATTCTGCAAATACAGTTGCATCACCAAGTTCAATGGGTAGCACACCACAGAGAGGCAACTTGACAATTCCCATGAAAAATACACCCTGAGGCAGTTCACACTGGAAACCAAGCACAACTCTTGTCTATCAAACAATTCCTGAATTTCATATTATAGACTGTTTCCAAATTAAGAATTAAGGCCTGTGAGTAGAAAAAATTATTTAGAGCACATATATAGATAGACCTTTTGCACATGACAAAGTTTAAAAACTGGAAAAATGCAAGACAGATCATCAGGTGAAATCTGAGTGGTAAAACCACAGCGACTCATCCCCTGCATAATTGTTAGCAAAAATACTCTGTTATTTGAGCACTACCACTCAACTTATGGAGTCTGAGTCATTTACAATAATTCAGTATCTTCAAGAAAAAAAGAAGAGTTGATGGAATTATCAAGAACCCACAACAATGACAAAAATATCCAACGATTTCCTTTTCCAAAAACCGTACAGCAGTAACTTCAGATGGCATTTCATAATTTACATTATCATTTCCAATATTCCTTTTCTGATGTCAAAAGGAACAGTTCAGGACCTACTCCTTCAGTCTTATTAGCACTACTGGGTACTCTGACCAAGTAAACCACAGTAGGGTGAAAGAACTGAACAAATTTCAAGTTGTGTGAGGTAAGTTAACCTTGTCAGCAGGCAAAGCTGCCAGACACAATACAAGGAGACTGACAGAGGACAGGGAAAAAAGAGAAGGAAAGGTAAAACCATAAGTTTAATGACACCACAAACCAACAGAACGAACTTGTATTTTATCGGTCTGAGAACAATTTTCAATTCTACTCAAAATCCATCTAACCAAAGTTCCACAATCTAAGACACAGAGAACTTTGTGTACAATCACAGTCAAGCATTAATTACAGAAGAAGCAGTTTAAAAAAAATTTAAACCCCACAAAACAACAATAAAAAAATGTCCATGAATACTATTACAAATAAAGGACATCTTCACCAAAATTAGAACATCATATAACCCAAATACCCTTGGAAAATTCACAAGCAAATTATTTTGTTTAAAACTTATGGAAGAACCTTCAAAAAACATCCTTGTGAAGACATCATTACTTCTAATCTAGAAACACACCACAGAAATCCTGACTGTATCACATCTACTCGAGGGCTACTGAAAAAGGGGAGCTGCCGATATCCTCCCCCTTAGTAAACAATTACAAAGATCTTCTGAACACATGTTCTCTTTCAGATTTCAGAATTCACAACTATGAGTGCACATTCTGTGTTGTGATCTTACCAAAGCACAATTCAGCTGCATTCTCCTGAGAAAGGAGATAGTGGTGCCAGGAAGAGTAACTTTACAGGCAGATAGTCTCAATTTCCCTTTTTTGTGTTATAGCTGAGAAGATAAAGTTCTATATTATGAAGAAACAGGCTTCAACTTTAATTTTTTCTAAATTTTATTCCTTTCTACCATGTCCAAGACATTGGGACAGAAAGGGCAATTGAAGTACAGATTCTTTGTATTGTCCTAAGAAAACAAAGCTGATCCAATTCCAGATTCAGCTGACTAGGTAACTATGCGTTTCTGAAATCTGTCTGATAGCAAACTATAACCTGAATTATGTCTTAAGAACTACAGAGAACTGAACCTGGTAGGAACAGAGATATAAAATAGGTATAATTGAAGCCAATCAATCATTAGTTTTAAAATACTGTGCCTTCTAAGAGCACTCCAACTGAGCATGACTTTAATGTGTGGGTTTGGAGGATTTCTTCAGTTTGTTAAGATAATTCTTAAAGCACATTCAGCAGCAGGGAGTGGCAGTGATAATTTAATAGTTTTTTTAAGTAAGTAAATTACATACTGTGACAAGGAACTACCAAACTCCTTCACATACATGGTAAAGCTGTCTACTCAGTTTTACCAGTCTCACAACTCATCCTCAGTATTATTAAATCTCTTAGTGGTCTTCAACACTGTAAAATAGGAATTTCAGCCAGACTTAATGTAAAATCAGCCAGATTATCTTATCAGATCAAAATCAGCCAGATTATTTTATCAGATTAGTTTATCAGATTCAGCACTTCACAGGATGAAGAACACTTAGTCCACTCCTATACTTACCAACAGCCAAAGGCAGCAAGAAAGTCTAAACAACTGACCACCTGCAATTTGCTGCTGCAGAAGGCTAAAATAATCAAAAATTAACTCTCCAGCACCTGAAAGAAGCTGCTCATACTTGTTTTACCAGACAGACACAACTCAAGCTCCAATGTACCAAACCAGGGAGCTTGTCCTTCCCATACACGAGGACCACAAATTCCAGTGCAATAGTCACGGACTTGCACACATAGCAAAGTCTGAGTGTAAATCCCCAAACTGGGAACGGATCCCAACACCAGTGCACCACAAACAGCATAAGTGAACAGCCACTCGAGGAGCTGTAGTTCTGGGAAGCAGAGACATACACACATACAAGCATATTTTAACATCAAATGATGCACGTAAGCAATCTGGAGTAGGTATTAGTTGAGTTACTCATTTTCAGCTCCATCTCCAGGGACCTGTTCTTAATGAAAGCACAACTACACCACACTATCAGCAGCTGGGCAGATAAACTTTCAAGTTCTACATTTGCAGCTAAGTTCTCCAAAAAGAAAAAAGACTTTTTTTTAGTCTTTAAAGTCTTCTTAAGCACAAGACTCTTACGCCTCCTTTTCCCAAGCAAGCCACTAATGAACAAAAGCAAGTTCTCTGCAAACTTAGACAGACTAAATAGGTTTTATTTCTTTCTATTTTAAGTACTCCTAAGCTAAGTGTGCAATTAAAGAATTGAGTAGCGAGTCCAAGCCTCCTTAAATAAATGTATTCTTTTATATATTGGGGGAGAAGGGATGCAATACTAACACCTATCATGAATTGTGAGCCAGCAGAAACAGGGATTGCAATTTTACCTGCAGTACACAAGATCTTACCTCAACCGTTTCAACTGTCCACTCATCTACCTGTTCCTTCTCACTACTGCTGAACTGAGTCTCTGCCATGAATTGTCTGTTTACATACTAAAATAAAAATAAGAAAGGGAATGAAAGTAAAAGTAAGTGGCATTGAAGATATACAAAATGACAGTGTTTCAGTGAATAATACCTCAGTTGATTCAACTTCAGTTGGCTCAGTAAATTCTTCTGCTGGATCAGGTTCTGCAAGAAAAATAAACCATTTATGTGGAAAAAAACTGAAATTTAAAAAACCCCAAACAACAACAATAAAGACCCCAACCACCCTCACATTATAGACCTAGAAGATACAAAGTTAGATGAGAAAATCTTGTTTCTTTATTCTTGTCTCAGAATAAAGAAACAAACAAAAAACAGGGCATTAACAGAGAATTAGTAATAACAAATATTCTCAGAGCTTTGAATTGAAAAGAAAAAAACCCACATTAAATTCTCGCTAGGGAGAGTTATGTTCAACTATGCCTTCTCCACAAAAAGGAAAAAAGTCCTGAGTTGTCTTAAAATTGGATACAACATTCTCAGGTTTCTTAACTATACAATCAGACTATCTGCTTCAGAAACTGCTCCCTTCTAACTCTGTTTAAACTGGTGGAAACCACTGAAAAGTGGGAAAAGCCTCAGGCAGCCAGAACTTTCATCTTGGATGGTTTCGGTGCTAGAGGTGAACACTGCATTTGCACTCTGAAGATTGCAGAGACAAGACAGAACAATACAAATGTGTCAGTCACAAGGCATTTTCCCCTTCTCACCAGTCTCTGCTGCAGTGTCTTCTACTGCAGGTGCAGGTGCTGCCTCCTCTTCCTCACATAACCCATTCTGGTGGTTGTGGGTGCTGTCGAAGTAACTGGTCTGAAGAATCCGTTCAACAATCTCCTTCAGTGCCTTATCTGGGAAAATGGAAGAGGGAAATATCAGCATCACCTCAGTCCTCATCACCTTCTCCTTCCTTCCCGAAGATTGTATGTACATTTTATGACCCTTTTGCTGGGAAGATGTTGTTGCTCCAAGTCACTCCATGAGCACTACTGGTCCAGGATTTCTTCTCTTACTGGGTCACATTCAATAAATCCAGAAATAACCCACTGTCATTCAGAAAAATCTGAAGGGCAAGAAGGATCTTTAGAACAAATATAACTCTTCAGAAGCTTTGTGAATCACCTCACAGTCAGGTCCAGTTTATAAATTTATTATTAGACTTTTGTTCCTGTTATTTAAAACCATTATTTTAAGACAATTTCTTCCAAAACAAATAACTGTCAAAAATAAATCTACACAGGTACCACCTGATTCATGAGGGTTTTTCCCCTGAGGTGAAGTGGTTAAAAAGAGCATTTGTAAGCAAAAAACACTTGCCCTCAGTGCCTCAGATGAATGCTGGGGCACTTTAACCCAAAAGACCTCAGCCCCATTGGCAAAGCAGTATTACTGGCTGCCTACACCAGGCATTTGGGAATTATTTAAAAAAAAAAAAAGCAGCCTGGCTGGCATGGTCAAACCCTGATCTGCAGTTAATCAATGAAAACAGGGCAAAACCACAACACTTTTGGCAGAAGCTAAGGGGAAGAGAACGTCCCCACTAAAGAAGGCCATGTCAGTGTATGTATTACACTGTCACCTTGTTCACACCCAGGTTTGCAGAAAACAAAGAACTGTTACTGAGCACACCAGCAGCAGAGTACTGCTGAAATAGCAGGAATAGACTGAGATTCAGTACTGAGTAATGCTGAGCCGGTATAAAAAAAATACACCATAGACAGAGTACAAACTTCACAAGTCACTGTTACAGCCCAGCTAAGAGCTGAGAAAAAGCAGTTCCTCTAAGACCTCAGAGATAATTAACTACCCATGTTCTCTTATATCAGATGTGTTTTAGTTCAGGCACAAATTTAGTGTGCTGTCTCTTCAGTCTCTGCAGAGACTGTACTTACAGGTTGTTCCACAAACTGGTTTCTCCTTCCCTTCCAGTAAGTCCCACAGGTGAACGGATGCTTGCTCATACTGCTCATTCAACCTTAAAAATTAATTAATAACAGTTAATCTCTTACTGAGTCTTTAAATTACCATACTAAATACACTGTTAACTGACTGGCAATTAGAAAGAGGAGCACTTTGCTGTTACCATACCTCATATTCATGTCTCGTTCAGGGTAAACCAGCTTATAAAACTCATCCAGCATTGTCAGTTCCTCCTCTGTCAGCACTGGCACCCCACTGGATCCTTGTTTGAGGTCACTGCGCACTTCATCATCCCCCAACTTCTCCAGAATGAACTGCAGCTCCAGCACAGTCTTTAAACGCTTCTGCTCGGCCTCCTCTCGCATCAGCTGCTCCCTACGAGCTGTCTTCTTTATTGTTTTCTGGATCTGGAATGGACCCAAGGGAAAAACAGTCTGGAAATGTCTTTAATTGCTAAGAAAAAGTGAAGAGGAAGGCAAAGGAAAAGCCTAAGTGTTGAGTTCTTCCATTTGCAAAGGTTTGGGTGATCCAGATTTTTCACACTGGCCACAGAGAGAGCAGGAACAGAGAGGTTATTCATCATAGCCCATGAGAGTAGGAAGCATTCATTGGAACTACCAGGAGATCAGATTAAAACAGATAAACAAAAGAACTGTTTTTTCATGCACCACAAGAGGGAACTCATGGATGTTTTGTCATGAAAGGCTGGAGAGATAGACAAGATCAGCAAGTCCAAAAACAGATTTCAACAAATTCTTGGACATTAGATCCCCAGTCACACACCCCAGGGAACAAGCATGTACATCTACTGCAGCATTCCCAGTGCAAGGAGCATGGATGCAGACAGGGAGAGGATGACATATCATCAGCAGCCTTGTGCTCTGCACTGAACCTTCCACAAGGTCTAAATGCAGCACCACTCTGAACCAACAGGATGTTTCTTCCACTCTTCATCTTAATCCAAGCATCCAGCATCCCAAGTTCAGCTGGAAATGTAATATTCTCTTCCAAAAAATCTACTGTGATAGTAACTTTCCCACTTGAAACACTGAAATTTTGTTTTTAAAAAATCAAAGACATCTCTTAAAATCAATGAACTGCAGTCAGGAAAAACTACAACCAATTAGAAAGCAGAGTACCAATCTGGTACTCCTGCATTCATTCCCTTGTCTTAGCAGTCAGCTGATGAGAGAAACACTTCAGAACAGACTTATCCAGAAAAGGAACGTTCTTCATTACTAGCATTCCATAAACACAGATGGAACTGTGATGCCAGAAAATAAGGAAACAAGTTGGCTTAGTCCTACAAATTGATTTACAGCCACTGCCAATGTAGAAAGCAGTATATAAAACAAGGATGCCGCTGCCCTTCAAATTATCCCAGCCTGTTCACAAGATGACTACACTCCTTAGAGCAGTCAGCTGTATTAACATCCACTCAACCAATTCCTCCAAGGCTGCTGCTGCTCTTTACAGAACTCCCTAATTTTTAGAATTTAATTCTTGATTACAGTTATTATTCTGAATCCTTTATAAAACACCAATTCAAAAGATTACCTATTTTACAGTATCCAGTTAATTTACCCTTTACAAAAATAATATTGTCCCATAATGTCATTTCAGATTGTATTACCAAGAAATGAAAACCCTATGAAATCCATTTAAGAAAATGTTACCAATGGCAGCAAGTGACTATCTTTAATGTTGCAAGGCAGATCTGGTTCTGTGATCACTATTTTGAACACTTGTGTTGTGTCATAAAACTACATTATTCTTGTTTCCATACATTTATGTAGTACATCAGAAGTTCTTCAGAAAACCTGACATCAACTACTATAAAAAATACAAGAAAACAGTCAAACATAGAAGAAATCAAGGGTAATTCATCCTTGTAAAGAGGTGACTACTGCCTCAGTGTAAGAGTTTAAAGTGTCTGGATAACCCACATAGCAATGCTTGATCTTTACTTACATCTTGGCTCAGAGCCATAAAACTCCTCTGCAGTTCCTTAGCAAATTCCAGATTATTTGTAACTTCCTGGTATTTTGACACCGCATCCTTAAAAAAGAGACCACAAATATAAACCATTAGCAACAAAACAGAATATATACTTCCAATAAATTCCCACATTTTTTTAGTTTTGAAGTGAGACACAGGATCCCTGAAAGGGATTGCAACTGTGTTAAGGCAAATTTAAATTTTCACTGGCTCAGATATCAAAGACTTGTGTATGTCCTTGGGGTCTCCAGTTTCTTTAGATACGCTAAACATACATAGAAATATGCCTTTATGTGCTCACATGGATGATGGACCGGTTTCATGTTTGGCTGCAGCCAGTTCCTGAAAAAAAACCTAACAAACAACTGGGAGAACGGGGGAGAAGAACAATCTGGCAACTCAAAACTTCTCAAGAGTTTGAGAATTAATGCATTGCTAAATGAAGTCAGAGTCAAAATCAGAATATAGAGAGCATAATATCCCCTTCTCCAGAAATCTTTGCTTTTGCTATCTTCTTAAACCTAATACTCTGATCTGCACCAAAGCAAACCAAATTCCTCAACCCATTTGGTATTACTGAGAAATTACATCAAATCAGAATCAAATCAGGGGGATATGACTGAGACATTTACATTCCTGCTGTGACAAAATAATGCATTTCTCTAAGATTATTTTTATCAAGCCTGGTAGTCAAGCTTCCTTGGTAGTCAAGCTTCATAAAAACCATGAGCTTCCCTCCTCAACATGATGTCAGTTCTCTATCGTGGTTTATCTTCACAACAGGCCATTACAAATTAACAGTACACAGATCTCATATTTCAGTTTTCAGGTGGCACAGAACTACCAAATTGAAGATTAAATCATCCAAGGGGTCAAGGGAAGCACTTCACTTTTTTAAGTGTCAACAGCTGCATTATTTGGAGGGAACATTTGTGTCCCTTCACTTTCTCAGTGTTAAAAATCATCAACAAAACGCTGTTCATCCTAGACTGGGAAGATAATTGTTAAGGATTCGACTTCACGTAACACTGAGTATCTGGTAATTTCTTGAAGTATCAATGAGCATGTTTGGACCATACAACTGAATTTAAATTGATATTTGCTTTTTATTTACAACTGCAAAACTGCTGCTGAATCAAGTTCTGCAATAACCTATTTTAAGAACCAGCCCCAAAAAGTAGAGAGGCAGGAAAAACTCATCCCCATAAAGATAACAAAACAATTTAGCAGAGATCTGGTTAGGTTTTTTTTAGTTGTTTTTACCAGTTGATCTTGATTCAGACGTTCTCCCTTGTTCATTCGTTCCTGGTAATCATCAAGTTTGCTCTGAAACAAAAGAAAAATGCTGTTATAAAGAGGCAAAAATCAGTTTAAAGCTTTTTTTCTACTTGTACTAACAAAATTATGCACTGTAATATTACACTACACAGACGGTACCACGTTACACAAGCACGTAACTGTCTTGCAAAAAGTGTAATGAGAAAAACTGTCTTCTGGGTTAAAACACAAAGATTTTCCCAAGAGGTAAATATTTTTATCTTGTTTATTTGGCTGTTACAATGTCTTCATGACTAGTTGGAATTTCCAAGGAAATTCACATTCCTCCTAAGGGAACAAGCACTCTCAATGCACATGTCCTTCAGTCCAAACACCAGAGAGTTGAACTGACAGCTGAGGTAGAGCTTATCACCATTTTATCACTACAATACCAAAAATCTGACTGCAAACCCCCACTGTCAATGCTCTTAAGATTCAGAGCTGTAATTCTCTCTAGCTCCATCACTTAAGATAGTGTAAAGAATTTTAAACAGTTTCTAATCCTCTGTGCAAGAATGTCCACCAACACAATTCATATTAACAGCCCTAAAATAGTTTCTGTTCAAGGGCATTAGGGTTTTTTTTTCCACAGGAAGAAACTGAAAAAAGAATCATTCGGCTACTTTTCAGCAGGATCGGTTTTCTCATCTGCTTAAACAGAAACCACACAGAAGAGTGGCATCAGCCAAAAACAGGTAAAACTCCTGTTTGCTCCAGTGACAGATTCTACAGGCTAACTACAAAGGGCCTGCAAAAGAAAGCAAAGCCTTTAAAGATAATACACCTAATTATTACGCCATTTTCACAATTTCCATATTATCACAAATTACTGTATTTTGAATGAATTTGCCATAATGTAATTAAAAAACTTATTAAAAAAATCCTTAACCATTATTTTCCCAATTTAGGATGACAAAACACAAGAAGCAGGAGAACACTTAACTCTGAATGTCAAAGAATCAAAACCCTGATGCCACCACTGCCTCAGGGTTTACATTCGCCACTAAGTGACACCTTGTTTGGTTGCTGCTGCTCTTCATTTCAGACTTATTAGTTAAAACATTTTACTGGTATTTTTCTAGTTAATTCAACTTCTATGCTCAGTCTCAGACTTTTGGAAAGATCAAAGTCTGTGGAACAGTTTGTCAAGCAAGCTCCTCTTCTGAAATATTTGATGCCCATCATTATTTCCTGAAACCCTATCACCCTTATGAGGCTTGGTCCTTTTGATGTCAGTTTTGGTGCTGGATCTTTTCAAGTCCTCCATGTCTGATAGAACATTTAACTACTTCATATTCCAGTGTATCAGAACCATCAATGGCCTAGACAAAGTCAAAGCAAGAACTTGCAGAGTTCCAAAATATATTACTGGAGTTTCATGCTGGGGACAAACTACATGGTAACAGTTGTTAAATGCAGCAGTCACAGTTCATAACAGATCAAAAAAGCAGCCTGGAGAGCATTTGGCACAATGCAAATCTATCTGAACAAGAAGTAAGGTCAGGTTACTTTTATCTATCCTGATCTCAGATAATGACATGCTTGGACAATCACAGGACAGTCTCTTGATTTGGGAGAGTGTGGCTGAGCTGTGTAGACAAAAGGGAGGTAAAAGAACTGAACCACTGCAGTGCCCCTGTGCAAAGCCAGATCAACCCACACCTCTGATGGCTCAAATCCTAAAGCAAAGGGGCTTTGCAAACAAGCACATTTCAAAAGAAGTTCCTACTTGCTCAAATCACTGGCTCCCCTGCTGCAGATTACAATTCCCTTGATCACCCTGATGCAATTGTTTGTGAGGCTGCTCAGTAAACAGACTGCAAAAGAGCCAGCTTGAACAGGGTCTACAAAAATGCACTAAAACAAATTCTGTGATCCAGTTTCTAATACAAACCCATAAACAACACTAAAACAAAATGGGTGGAACACTGTAATCTGGAACACTACTTTGACTTCATTGAAAAAAACAACATATATTGCAAAATTACACTGTGAGACACTCACAGAATCCATTTTGGTGGCTGAGGGCATAAGGGAGGGAAGAGGCATAAACACCCTAAATAACTACATTTTTTCTGTCTACTATTTCCATGCATGGTTGGGTCCTTTCAGATTAAGCTATTGCAGTAATATACTGAACAATGCACAAGATTTTTCTTGGATGGTCAAATACTCTTAGGTCTAATGCAAATGCCTTGCTTATTTTTATTCAACTGAAAAACCAAGGGTAATATGTCTCTTTCTGTTCGGAACAGAAGAAAAGTTACTTGTCCTCACATTTCCTTCTTATAAAATATTCCTGTTGGGAAGGTAAAAGCAGAGGAAGGAAAGGCCTGTCAGCTGCAATGCAGAGGACAAGTCAATGTACATTTAGTTAAATGTTACCACAAAGATTTTGACTGCCAAGTAAGCATTTTTCTATCATTGCAAAGACACTTGTAAGAGCCAAAGCTGCATTACACAGAAATATTAAGTAAAATGCCTTCCTTTTTAATCTGCACTGTCAACTAACAGCAGTCCAAGAGCAGCATCAGAGCTGTGAAACAATCAGAACTGCAGTGAAATTCCTGCACTGCCTGCAAGAGGGGAGGACTCTCTTCATCTTACCTGTCCTTACACTTCACCCTCACTGCTCAGACAGCTATCTCCGAGCATGAAAACCAAACCAGCAGGAAAAAAAAAATCATCCAGTGGCAAAGTGAGCACATGAGTTGTGTATTGAACAGCCCATGAGTCAGCAGCTCCCAGTTCTGCAGGCAACAAGCCTCTCCACTTCAGCTTTTTCTACTGAGATACCTTAAGTATTTTGGAGTTTTCTGGGGAAAAAGCACCGACAGGCTCTTGGGACTGAGGTGCTCATTGCTTAAGTATGCCCTGGATTTTACTTGAATAGGAATCCAAAACTAGTTATTTTATTGGACTAATACACAATTATCTTCACCTCCTCAGAACTGTCTGAAAAAGATCATCCTGAAGTGGAAACAAAAACTGCAGTTACCTGGCATTACCCTCCAAACCTACCCTGGTTTTAGAAATGCCTGACCACTGAGCCACCACTTCCAGTGCTGTATTGCAAACTGGATCACTGGAATCATCAGATTAAAAATAACCCTTAAAAAAAGGGGGTCAGGAGCAGGAGGGAGGCTCTATATTTAACCAGGTAATTTCAATGCTATGCTTCTACCAAATACAGCAGCACAACTGTGCACAAAAAGCTGCAAGGGGACAAGGTAACCTCTGCCAACAGCTGGAGTAAATCTTTAGTAATTCAAACTCTACTACAAGGTAAGAAAAGATGGAAAGGACATTCCTAGTTTGTCTCCTGAGGTATCTCAAAAACTGAATTAATATTTTTGACAGCACAAAAGCAATCATGATAATCCAAACTTTAAAATAGCTGTGTAATACAGTTTGCATTGAAGCCAAATAAATGCTTAATAAAGTTAAAAATTAGAAATTTATTAGCCTGTTTTACATCTCTGCATTGCAATTTGTCTGTCCTCACCATCACCTCCACACTTATTCATGGCTTTGCAGCTAAAACTGCCCAGAAATGACCAAAAAACCCCACAAACGAAAACCTGTCTATTTTCTCAAAAAAAACAGCCCAAAAAAAAAAATCAAAAAGCAAGTAGGTTCAGAACCTCTCAAAACCCACCTATTTTGAGAAGCTTTTTCACTCCTGAGTTAGAACCAGGAAGATGGAAGGACACAATAACAACACTCCAGAACACAAAGCATTTACAGGTCTTCTGTTTAAACAGAATTGATTTTTTTGAGTAACAGCAGTAGATATTCTGGTGGATGCATTTTTCCCCACAGTCTGGGAAGTTTGATGGTTTAGAAAAAAATCTGCATAATGTATTAGTCTTTAAACAAAGGACAAAGACATCTCAGTTCTGAGACAGCAGTTTCATGATCAGTTAATCCCAGAGGCAGAAAAAGCTTTCAGTAACCAGAATTAAGTCACAGCAGAGTGGAAACCCAAGTTTTGGTGACTGCAGAGATGCTCTTTCCAAATCACCGCTATACAGGATTTCCTGCAGAAGCACTCAAAATTTACATGGAAGTTGACTACACTGTAGGAGATGTGGATTTTGCTCTACACATAATTTTTGTTCCAAAAAGTTACTTTTACAAGTGAATTCTAGAACACAGATGTGTCTCTCCCAACATTCTGCAGTCTTCTTCTTCAAACAAAAACCATGATCCAAACCCCAATGCAGCATCTGAAAAACTGAAACTAGAAGATGTTTCACAGCTCCTTGGATTCATCACGCATCTAGTTAACTGAATTCACTGTGAGACAAACCCTATTCTACAATAACCAGTTAAAACCAAAACAGACCAGCCTGAAACTTCAATGCACCAACCATCACAAGATTTCACATATAAACTGCTTGGGTTTTCAGACCTGAAGCTTGATATCCAAAATTCCTACTAATAGAGGTTTAAAAGCAAGATTCAGGATTATAATACACTGCCTGAAATGAATTTTACTATTTGTTCCATGTTAAATCTCCAAATATTAATTTCAAACCAAACCTCCCAAGGAGACATGCTAGAGCCATTCACAAGCCTGAACATCCAAGTGGCCCAAATCATGGACAAAAGCATTGAGATAGCTGCTACCAGTGGGCAGCTTCAAACTATCAGAATGGAAAACTGATCCCAGGTTTTACTACAGGTTCCTGTTCCCCATGGGAAACCCAACATTTTACTGAACCAAGTCACATCAACTTCAAATGTCCACCTGCTCCTCTGTGAGAGTTCTTGTGTAGCAATGACAGCAGCACCTGTGAACTGCTCATTTTGCACCCCAGCCAGGGTAACACTCAGGAGGAAACTCAGACAAGATGATAAAGTGACAGCAGCTCAAGTTACCAGGCACGAGCAATATGTGCCATCTTTCCAACTCCAGACACCAAGCTCAAATCAAGCTTGAAGCTCACATGTTACCTGTGAACATCTGCCCATCCCCTAGTTCATGTGTTAGCAAATTAATTATTTTGCCCCTTTGGCAGAACATTTGTTTGATGAACTGTTCTTATATGGCTCATGCCCTATTACACAAGATGAAGGCAGAAACAACTGGGTTTTCTTCATTCAGCCCTGAAACTAAACCAGAGTTTGATCTACATTCAATTAGCTTAAAATTTGGAAAGGATTTTGTCCTCTTAAAAAAAAAACAAAAAAAAAAACCAACAAAAAAAAAAACAAACGGAAGAGCCAGGGAGAAGAAGAAACTGAAGGTGAAATATTTTCTACCAGGCAATGTGGACAGCTGGCAGGATTCTAGCCCCAGACACCTGACAAACACCTGGAGGAGTCCAGGCAACTTTAAAATTAACTAAAGTTGTCAACATAAACCTCAGCTGCACATCTGAAGGTACTGGAGAGAAAATGCCCCTTTAATTACCTAATTACCCCCTTCCATGCACACACAATATATCTTGTCATCTAAGAACAGAGAACAGCATCCCTATCTTTTCCAAATACAAAGAGATGAGGGGAACACAGACATTTTCAGGCCGTGTTTTCACATTCATTTCTGAACAGCAACTCAGCAATTTGTACCAGTCCCTTTTAACAAAAGAAACACTCATTCTTTCAAAGGAGGTCACATTTAGGAAAAGAAAATAAAAGTGTAACTAATAATCCAGTGGTTACAGAAACATTCAAAATAGTATAGACCAAAATAACAAATATTATTTCAATTTCTATTTTGGTAGTCACATTATTTTATCCTCTGTGTTTAGAAGTAAACATGACAAACTTCACTCCAAAATTCCAAATTTCTTCATGAAGAGTGACCTTTCCTCTACTAAAAGCTGCACACTCCTTTTATTTAAAACCTAAGATGGTACCTCTTCCAGAGCAGTAATTTTTCACCCTTCAGAAATGTGTCTAAGTATGTATTTGTGTTCATTCTATGACACAAAGCTCTGAAAATCATCTCTACTAGCCTTCGTTAGCAGCTGCTGACAAAGAAAGGATTAACTGTCCAACTGAGCACAAGTTTCCAGTGAGATTTACTGCATTTTTCACCCACTCCTGTCTGTGTAGTTTCCAGAACAATTTTACTTTCTGATGGTTGGAAAAATTAAAAATATATTCTTGTCCAAAGATGCAAAATACAAGGAAATCCAGATGTGTACAATGAGCTTTGTTTTAAGACACAAAGTATGTGCTGTTCTCTTTATTAAAGGATAGATTATTTCCTACAGAACTCTTGGCTTCCCCATGAAGGGAGAGGTTCAAGCCCACAAATTAGTTCCTCTGCTTTAATACACCAAAACCCATTTCTCTCATTACTTTTGTAGTGCTTATGAGTCCTCCTTCAGGAAGTTTCAGAACTCCAGCCCATTAAGACTTAGGAATCTTTGAACTTCAATTCATCAGTGAGAGACAACACAGAGCTTTTCTTTTTTAAGCCCCAGCCCTTGCCTGTTCTCTAAGCCCACATTGCCCAGCAGAGAGTATTCAAAAAATAAATGCTTTCAGTAATTTTCATGAAACATCTTCCAACAAAAGCTACATCCAGAAAAAAAAAGGGCACTTTGTCTCCTCTACTCACTTGTAACTAAAACTTCACTCAATTAGAATGGAATGGCTAAGGCAAGTGTAAATTATTTAAAGGTAAATAAAAATACTGCTCCCAAGGACACTCACATCAGTAACACAGCTTTATCCTCTTGATTACTCCCAAGTACAGCACAGGTCAGAATGTTCACTTGCTCATTTTGGTTTTTAAAATACATGCTTTTAACACAATAAAAATATTTTCAGTGGATTTGTGTATGTTGGATACAACAGTTAATTTTGAAACATTTTTTTTGTATTGGAAGAACCAGAGACAGAAAGATCTGCTCTCCTTCTCGAGCTGAGGACCAGTATTGGTTGTGCAGATATTCCTGTGTATTAACCAAGTTTAAGACAGACATCTTTTCCTGTCTACACACAACAGACACAGAGGAAAAGCTTCTCTGATTCTAAAACTTACCTAAAATGTCCTGGCTTGCTGCTTTTTGCCATGTCATTTCTAAAAACCAGGAAAATCCCACGCCCAGTTTTGAAGTGGGAAGCTACATTGTACACAGTGTATTTATACAGTGTATTATTGATACACAGTCTATTATTATTTATAGGTAAAGCACAGCTTCTCTCCTTTACAACCCACCTGTACAGACTAATTTACTGGGAATACTTCCACCTTAAATGGAACACTATGACATATATCAAAAGTGACAGTTAAAAAGATGAACAGAACACTTATTGTGCTTATTCACTTCTAAAGATAATAAGAAATTTAGAGGTCTAGCACAAATATAATTTTTTTTTTTAAATATTAACTTGGGACTGTGGCATTTTGAGGCAAGTCTTGAGGCTATGTTCTTTTTTTGATGGATGCCTCATGATCTGGAGGTTGCAAAGCCCTGCGAAGCTCATTTAATCTGCCACCACCGAGACGTGCAAAACACGCCACAAGTAACCACGACAGCCTTTTCCTCTTGTTCCACAATTCGAACCGTTCAAGCACCAGGGATTGAGTAGCTGCTCTTTCTAAAAATAACCCGTGAAAGTCCGCTTCCAGCTTGGCTCAGGCTCCCAAAGAGTTGAGCTTAGGGCGATGGAAAGCGAGCGGTAACACTGGGGCGGGGTGGGGTGGCCCCGGCTTTGTGCGGGCGGCACAATGAGCTCCGCCGGGGAGGCCGGGCTGCCGCCATGTTACAGCTCCGCGTCCATGTGCCCGGCGCCGGGGGCACCGCAGCCTCTGCCCGCCCGCTCCGCCAGCCACGGGCACCGGGCGCGCTCCGGAGGCCGCACGGAGCGGCCATGTGGGGAGCCGAGCCCCGGGATGGCGCGGCTGGGAAAGGCCCCGCCGCGGGGAACAAAAGGCGGAAGGAGGGGGAAGGGAGCGGCGCCGCCGAGGGGGGCTTCGGGCAGCGGGGGCAAAGGGGGGTCGGCATCCGCGACCCCGCCGGCCTCCGCTCCGCGAGCCGCGGGGAAAGCGGGCCGGGTCCCGGGGCGACGGCAGGGCGGCCGGGGAGGGGGCAGGGGCACCCCGGGAGGGGAAGGGGACAGGCCGGGGGAGCGGCGCTCGCCCTTCTGGAACCTTCCAGCAGGCGGCCTCTGGGGGCCACGCCGGGAACAACCCAGGAGGGCTCGGCGGAGGGCCCGGCACCAGGGAACGGAAGGGAAACAGGCCGAACGAGCTCGGGGGCAGGGGCGGCCGGAAGGCGGGGACAAGGCGGGCGGGCACCCGGGGTGGGCTGGGGGCTCTGAGGGGACGTGGGGATCACCTTCTTCTTCTCCAGGTTGCGCAGCTTCTTGTCGATCACCCCCAGGATCTGCTTCATGGCCTCGGTCTGCACCGTGGTGATGTTCACACCCGCCGCCCCCTGCGGGGCCGCCGCCGCCGGGGCAGCGTCGCTGCCCGGTCCCGCTTTGCCGGTGCTGCTGCCGGTGGTGCTGCTCGCCATGGTGCTGTTGGTGGCCGAGGGCATCTCTGTGAAGGAGGGAGGGAGGGCGGGAGAGAGACAAGAGAGCGGAGAGAGCGGCGGGCGCGTCACGGGGGGAGCGCGGACGGCGGGGACGCGCACGCGGCCACGCGCGCGCACGAGCCGCACCTGCCCCGGCGCGCGCGGGGCGGCGGTCACGTGACGGCCGCCTCACGCCCAACGGTCATTTTTACTCCACGCTCCCCTTCCCCTCCCCCCCGCCCCGCTCGGGGTGTCCGGAGCAGAGGGGCCGCGCCGCCCCCCTCACCCTGTGCGCCACTGAGCCCGGGCGGGAACACGCTGCGCTCTCTCTCGCTCGCTAGGAATGGCCGCCTCAGCCACGCTCTAGCCCCGCCGCCCGCGCTGCTCCTGCTACCACGGCAGAGAGAGAGAGAGAGAGAAAAGGAGGGACAGAGGGAGAGGTAGCGGCGGCGCGCACGCCGGCGCGTAGAGGCGAGGCGGCGCGGGAGCGCGCGGGGTCCTGGCCGTGCCGCGGTTGGTCTCGGAGAACGCCTGAGCCCGCGGCGGCAGCTGCTGCGGCGCCCGCGCGGGTCCTTCAGGCGCGCGGCCGGCGGCTCAGCGCCAGACACAATAGTGGCGCGGCCCTCAGCGCCTCCCGCCCGCTCCCGCCACAAACCGGCTCTGAAACGTCTCTCCGTGCCCTGCTGCGAGCCCCCGCATCGTGCGAAAGCATCACGGCTGTCACTAAGAGCCGCAGCTCAGTCGCCGGGAACACTTGCTTCATCTCTCTGTCAGGCTGGGATTTGTGTCTCCAGATATATCCCTGCGATCCCCACACAACCTGTTTGATTTTAGTCCTGCACGTTTCAGTCACCAAAAGCTGCCACCACTCAGTAAACCTTCTGTGCGACCAATTTATTGTTTCAGTGTTAATAAATAAAATACACTGTGGGGGTTTGTGTGAGGCAAAGGGAATTTTGGGATGAATGCTCCGCGGGGCACAGCTGGAAAATGAAATGCCGCTGCCTTCATAAGGCTGGGAGCTAAATAGGAATGAATTTGGTATTTATTGGGTTGTCCTGGAATTAATGGGTGCAAGACTCTTGGAATAGAAATCCCTGAAAATCCAGTTCACTGAATTCGCTCATGGACATTGAAAATTTTGGTTCTAATATGCAATTTAAGACTCTGTTTGTACTGCTGTTTTTTAAAGTGTTGGGTATTTTTCTTTGATCTCTTTATTCGTGATTCCACACAATCAATGACATTGAAAAGAAGGAAAAAGCCAGTTCCTTGAACACCTGGGCCAACCTCATGGGAGATGTCTCATGGCCCTTCCTCACCAAATCCTTGCCCTTGTTTCCATCCTGGTTCTTGCTCCCCAAGCTGATAATCCAGCAAGAAACTGTTTACTCGACAGGCAGATTTCCCCCCTCCATTCCATCTGTAAATATTGCTCCTTACACTTCTGCTTTCCATGTATCTCTGCATTTTTCTGGAGCAGCTAAATGCTTTGTCATTTTGTATTTAGATATTTGCTTTACAAATCATTTCGTTTTGCATAACAGGTTATGGGACATATAATAAATCATCCATCCCAATTACTTCAGGTGAATAAATGAGATATAAAACAAAATCTTCAATTACTGAAAGTCCTTTTCACTGTTCAACAAAAAGATTTTGGTAATACCGTTGTATTTTCTTAATTCCATTGTATTTACAAGATTTAATTTCTATGGATTTACTTCTCCAAGCCCCATTCATGGGGGTGGAAATGACTTTTTTTCCCCAAGCAAAATGCAGTTTTTCTGTCAACATGTGAAGTGCTTAAGGCTTTTTGACCACAAAATACAATGGTTTAAAATAACATGGAATTGTCTCACCCATTCCTATTAATTTCTCCTTTTTCCTCACATTGCCATTGCAATTCTCTATAAGTTCTGGGCACAGCTTAGGCAAATTTTTCAGCCAAGCTCTGATAGAGTTTGTATTCAAAACCTTTCGAGGTGTTTATTCTTCATGGAGAAGTGAAACATGAGGTAGCAAATGTTCATTGTCCCAGAAATAAAGGAAGTTAAAAGGCAGCTCTTGGGAGCAGTTATTGCACGAGATCAGTCAATCTCAGCTCCTGAAATATTTCTTACTACTTGACGTGCTCATCGTTTCAGGCAGGTCTTGCTGTGAGTTATTGATCTGCCCCTTTCCCACCATTCCTGTACAAACAGTGACCACAAATTCCTCATCCTTCTGTGCCAACAGTATTGATCACCAGCACCTGGCAGAGGAAAACCCTGCAGAATTCCCAGTAAGAGCTGAGACCTTTTCTTGGAGGAAGTGTTGCTGAGTTGTGGGTAAACTCCATCCTGGCAGCTTCCAGCATGAGTTTGTAATCAGCATGTGGGTCTCAGCATTTCCATCTCTCAGAGATAAGTATCTTTGCATTTTGTGTTTGGGAGCTTTGCAAAATGAAGGTCAGCTCTGGAGCTGCTGGATTTGGAGTCACATCTCTCCAGTCCCCAGGGCAAGGCCTGAGATGAAAGTCCCCCCAGCAGAAGAACTTCCACAAATGTGAACCTTTAGAACACAGAACTGCTCAAGATGAGGGAAGTCACATTCCCGACCCTTCATATTTCAAATTTCTTCCCTTTTGCCCTCTTTGCTCCCCTTTGATCAGGGATTTTTGACCAAGCCAAGCCTTGCCACTCCCTCTGGGGAAAATCCTACAGGGAAGTAGTACTAGTCCTCTACTCCCTTGTCCTATCTCCAAGCTGAAAAGAAAAAAGGAAAAATTACAGCTTTTTTTCCCCCTCCAATGCCCTAAAAATTATTTCCAAACAAAAGCAATGTGACAGGTTGTGGGAAATGGATTTGTAAAGAATTCTCGAAACCTGAGAGAAAACTCACAGTCTTACATATCTGTATACAAACACTAAGATTAGGTGTGCCATAGAATAGATATGACATTGTTAAGAGAGAAATTAAACTAAAACCAAGTTTCAACAAGTTTCAAAATGTAGCCTTACAAAAAGACTAGATATTTTTGAACACTAGAACTGTGAAAGATGCATTGTAGCAAGACCACGTAGAGGTTATTAGTGTTAGAAGTAATGGCAACATTGTGTGGCAAAAACAAATAAGCTGAAAAACATTTATAAAGTATTGTAACCAAGAAATAGGTTAGCTTCTGACAGAATAGCGTTTTTACATCTCTTTTTACATCTCATCATAGAGACTGATAATGGAATAAAATATTTTAAAATGCCTCTCAGTTGCCTCATCTCTGTATAAACTTAGAAAACCAACACCAGTTTAGCTCCTTGTGAGCCCCAAGGATGAGCTGTGTCTCCCTGCAGCTCTGCCAGGCTCAGACCATTCCTGTAGGTGTGCTCCTGTCTTCCCAAACCTGGCATCCCATCCCTATATCCTTCCATCTTGTGGTTGCCCACTTGTCCAAAGCTCACCAGCTTTCCCACCCTGCTGATCTGTTCCCGGCTTCCCCAAACCAGGAACTCTGGCCCACTCAGAGCTCTCTCCTTAATCACCACATCTACTTCCTGGTCATACTCAGAATTATCCTGAACTATATAATGAAATTAACATAATTAATAGCTTCCATTCTTTTTCTATGCTGAGTTGTTTGGAATTTTTTTGGGGTTTTTTTTGGTGGTTTTTTTTTTTTGGTTTTGGTTTTGTTTTAAATAGGCTCCATAAGACTAAAATGAAATTTCATTCCTACACATCATTACAGGTCTGTTAATCAAGCAGTTCCCTGCCTGAGCTCATGGAATGTTACAGGATTTCAGCATTGCCAATGTTCTGTCAGGTTCTAGAGATAACCACAGCCTAAATTGAAAAGCAGATCCCATTCCACCTCTGGAGCACAGAAAATTGAAAGGACCAACCTCAGTTTCCAGTTCCCAGATTTGTTCTACAGGGATTAGGGTTGTTAGGTTTTTTTTTTTTTTTGGGGGGGGGCAGTCTGCACATTTCAAAAGCTGGGGCTCCTCCTGCTTATCAGGCTGTTTTAGAAAGGTATCGCTTTGTTTTTACTTAGGTTTCCTTTTTCCACAGGAATTTGCTCAAAGGAGAAAAATTCCCATTCTATCTAAGCCTACAGGCTAGCTAACTTTCATAATAAAATGAGACTCAGACAAAATAAACTTCTCTGAATAAGGATTGAAAATTCAGTGTATGTTTTTTTTCTGAATAACATTAAAATAAAAAGTTTTTTATCAGAAATGTTAAACATTGATATTTTGGGAGACAGGTCAATAAAAAAAATCAGAAGGTATTTGAGTTCAAAGGAGATTAAATGAAGTCTAATGGTTAGTCAAAACTGACATAATTCCAAACCAATGAAGCGAAAAATTGATTAAATACTACTAAATGATAAATTTCCCTACACAGCCATTGATGGGAAATCCTTACAAAAGGTATTTCTGTTTCAGTTCTTCTTCCCTTCCATGAAGCAATTGTTTACTCAAGTCTCCAGCTGCAGAACCAGGCTGGGACACTCCTTTGCTCCACTTTAAACTTCATGCAAAGCAGATCAAGCCTTAGTTTATGGACAAAGCCCTGGCACAGGAAGGGAGGAGGTTGGTCACACATGCCAAGGAAGCTCTGAAAAGCAGCCCAAAACTGCCCAGGGCTTTATATTTGCCTGATTTAGCTAATTTGGATGGGCCCAGCTTACCACACTCTCCAGGATGTTTATACATGTCTTCCCTCTAATTTACTCTTTCAGTCATCTTTTTGTATTTGTAAATAAGATCAAGTAATTCTATCTTCATTTCCTTACTGCTAAGGAAAATATTGTGACAAATGCTGCAGCCCCAATGAAAGCAGCCTCTTAAATAACAATCTTCTCTTCAATTTCTTTTTTTTTTCAGCCACTTTAGTGTATCACAGCCATTTAAAGAAGAATACCCTGAGGCTATAAGTCAAATTTAGGCTGATCATAGTCTGACTATCTTGGATCTTTAATTCTGGAGAGCATCTACAGAGGTTGTCATCCCAAACTTTTAATCACCTCAGAAAATATTACTTTTTTTTTAACTCTTTTTTTTTTTTCCTCAAAGAGATGTGCTGTGTAACTGTGGAGTAAAAAAAAAAGGCTCTTACTGAAAGGATATTCAGCCCAGTGCTGAAATATATCATGAAAATCAATAATTGAAAGGCAAAGATGCTGCCAAGGGCCAGGTTTTACTGTAGATGGCATGGGTAACATGGGGTTCATGATGTGCCTAATAGCAACTTTTTACCTTTATTTCTATGAATAGAATAAATTTATTTCTATGGCTCTTTCTATGAATGGAAGAGTCCAAATAGTTCTTGACAAATGAGCAGATCTAATGCCTGCCCTCTTACCCACCCCCCCTGGGATATTTGTATCTGAGCCCTTCATCTCTTCAGCTGATTTGGTCAGCACAGTCATTAGAAAAACAATGGGTTTTGCTAATTATATTCATAATTTATTCATGCTTACAAGACCTGAAAATTGCCAATCAAATTTTACATTCTCCAAGGTGCACCTCAGGATTTTCCTGCACATCACATACATAAGAAAGGTAAAGGAGGAGTGAAACTGGAAGTAACTGAAGGTGAAGGATGACTGGCTATTTTAGGGAATTCATAATGCTGATATAGGACAAATTCCTCTCTTGATACCTCCTTTCCTTTTGACAGGGAATGACTGGAAATTATTCTTTATGTAGACTGGCTTTGCACCCACTTTACTGTGGTTTTCATTTGGGTCATGATTTCTCAGGCTGTTTCTGAGCTGTGGGAGAGAACAGCAGAAATCTTACTAAAGTCAGGAGATTTTCCTCTGATTTTTCTCTGCTTCTCCTCTGTCCATCTGTGGAAGGAAATGAAATAGCCTGGTACAGTTTGGTTGTGGCAAATTCATGTTGCCTGTTACCTCCTTTTTTCTCAGTTACTTGGGATGTTCAATGAATAAAGGTAGAGCATCTCTAATTTAATTTAGGAAGACCCAAGTACACAGCTTAATTTGCATGTGGCCACATCAACTTGCTGCTTTAATTTTATTTCTCAGTTGAAAGACTCTTATCAAGAACTTTAAAATAGCAAAGTTTCTCCCAGAAACAGCTGAGGCAGGGGATGTCTCTCTGCAGTCTGAGTCCTGTTCTTGTTTGTACTGACCTGCTTAGCTCAAGCTGTATTATATAATTTATATTTCTTAACCCAATATCTCTTTGCCAGGTCAGAAAGGGACAGGAAATACTTAAAACCTCTTCTGCAAAATATCCTTGGTGTGGAGAATAAAAGTGTTTTTAGTGAGAATGTCTGAAAGAGCTGGAAGTAGACAACCCTTAACAAGGGTCAGGTAGAGGCTGTACCTTCCAGCTCTACTGTACCATCTTTGTAATGTAACCATGGAGCAAAAGAGAAGAAATTTCCAGGATGTTTTACCTTTTTCTTCCATTATATTTAAGCCCAAATCTCCTGTCTTTTGGAGGTTCTGAGGATTTCTCCTGTAAGTCAGGTGTATTTTTAAGGTTGATAATATATTGACTCTATGTGAGTATTTTTCTGCCTGTCTGTGAGATGGTAGAGCCTACCCATCAGCCTGTTTAGGAGGTGAAGTGATAACAGAGATGTCATTTCCCCAGAGTGAGCAGAATTACATCTCACAATAAACGCTGGCACAAAGAATGCAGAAAACCTTTACCCCTGCAGGATAAAAGACCTCCAGCCCAGAGGAGAGCAAGGAAAGGCTGGCAATTCTCACACTCCAGTACTGGAGTACTGGAGGCTCAGCTAGGCAATTTTGAGGAAGACTGATCCCAGACCCAATGCTAAAGAATTAATGATTGCTTTAAACAAATGTTTCCAAATCTGTTGGTGTGACAGCTGCCTTTCCACATGTGCTGGCTCCAGGAGTGCCCACTGGCACTGCTGCCCTTCTCCTTCCTGTATGCTCAGCTCTCTCAGAGAAATAAATTTGTGTGTTCCTCAGGGCCATACCCATCCCAGGGAAGCTGAACTAAAGAATTCTTCCACTAAAATGTCCACCAAAGAATTGCAAGTGCTTCAGCATGAAGAAAACCCCAAGCAGACCAAAAAAGGCCAAACAAAGCAAAACCCCCCAAGCCATAAAAATAATGTGAAACAGGTGAGGAGATCACCTACATAAATCCAGATTTATTCCTAATTTTTTTTACCTGTACTTCAAAAGTGTTTTTACTTGAAGTCCAAACTCTTCAATTCCACCAGGCAATTCTATTCCCCAGAACCCCAGTGATGAATGGATCATAAATGTGTTTCAGGAGCTCTAGAATTATTCACCAGGTATCTCCAAACGCACACAGAGTAAGACCCTGCTGCAGCAGAGGAAATGAGAAATTTGGGAGCACACCTTGCTGAGGAGCAATAAAAGATTTAAAGTTAAAAAAAAACCAAAACAAACAAAACAATGTGTAATTTTTATTCACTGGCATTTGTAACTAAAAAACATTGCAGTAATAACATGTTACACTCTGAGAATTGTAATGGCAGAACAATTATCTAATTGGAAAGTAAAATTTTTAATGACTTAATAAGCGAGAAATTGTCATCAGGCTGGGAAATGTAATGAAAAATTAGCAGGGAGTACAATTTGCTGGCTAGCAGAAAGTTTTCCTTGCAAACATGAAGTTTGGGAGCCACTTTACATCAGCTGCTCACAGAGCCCTCACTGAGCTTTGTTTTATTCTCCACATCTGTTTGAGGACAAGAGGGCTTGGTGGACCTGCAGAGGTGAAAAATGTGGGATTTGGAATAAATATTGAAGATGCAATCCTTACAGACCCAGGATTTTCTATGAAGGATTGTTACTGGTGTGATTTTCCAATCTACTTGGAAAGCAGCCTGGTGTTTAAACTGATGATGATGAAGGCAGCAAACAAGAAGGCACAGTCTTAAAATAAGCAGACAGCAGACAAAAATAAAAGGAAACATTTAAATAACGTGTGTCTGTGAAGCAGGATGTTTGTTTTTGATGGACAGGTTGCAATTAAACTGTGAAAAGGTATGTAAATAATGCTCCATGCAAATATTCACGTGGACACGGACCTCTGATCTATTAATTATTCCAAGCCAACACCAGGATTTTGTCATTGCTGTCTGTGGCATGTTCCTTGCTTTTATCTGTCCTTTGGTCTGAGAGCTGCCCGATTTCCATAACTGGGTCACCCAGTTCTTTCTCAACTTTGTTTTCTGCTGTGAAATGAAAAATTAGCATTTTTCTGTGACATACATTCAAAGCTTCTGTGAGGACCTTGAGTGGCCACTCCGGAAATTAGGAATCCTGAAACAGGTGGGAAAATAGCCAGGGAACTATTCATAGTTGTGAATAGGATGAATTTTCAGTAGGCAATCACACAGTTTGGATGAAAATTGTTGGTTATTCAAAAGGTAAATGTTATTTTGATGCACAGGAATGATGTTAAACTCTCTCTTCACTTTGCATAGTGAAAAACACCACTCCAGTGCCTAAGAATAAATTGTAATGAAATCTTACTCTAATTACAACAATAATTATAACCTTAATATAAAATATTTTTATCGCTGAGAGGCATGAGCCACAGAGAGTGATTTATTGATTAAAATTGAGAAGGTGATGGAAGGTGCCATTAGCAGTAGTTGCTCTTTAACCACTAGAGAGCGTTCAAGAACTGTTTTAAAGCTCCATTTTCAGCTCATTCCTTGAGCTCCAGGATTTATCTGAGGGACACCACGGGACAGTCACGGTGATTTGAAAGAGATACAGTTTTGGCTTCCGCTGGTGACAAAGAGTGTGACGTCGGAAAAGAGGCAATCCTCTATTATTCTGCGTTTTCCCGTGATTATTCCCACCGAGTGTATCCATCCCTAGTGGCCAACACCACATCAGAGATGGCCATTAGGAAAAAATAATCTTGGAAGTGTTAGAGAAAGGTGAAGTTTTTGTTTCAGTTTTCTGGGGAGAAGGTCTGGATTGCATATTCCAAGGATGAGTAAGCAGTGCCATTTTATTAACTCTGTGCTGATAACATTTTTAGTTATTTGTAAAATTCGTCATCCTATGAAGAGTTTTGGCTAAAACTGGAGCAGGGTGCCCAGAGAAGCTGTGGCTGCCCCATCCCTGGAAGTGTCAAAGGCCAGGTTGGACAGGACTTGGAGGCTGAAATAGTGGGAGGTGTCACTGCCCAGGGCAGGAGGCTAGAACAAGATGTTCTTGAAGATCCCTTCAAGCCAAATCATTCTGTAACCCTAAGATTACTACTGGGACCTCCACAGGGAATTAAAAAATGTGTGGAGCCCTTCAGTGCCATGACTGCTGCACTTTGTCCTTCTTCTTTGGAGTGCAGTTTCCAGAGGGGTTTGTACCCTTATAATCCATGGGGTCAGGGTGAGAAGTGAACACAACAGTCATTCTTACAAGTAAAAAACCACAGGGTTTCTGCTGGAGTCTTGTTAAGAATGATGCTGAGGAACCCAAAGCTAATTTCCCCTTCAGGAATTCTCACTCCTGCACTGCTCTCCTGTCTTCTCCCCACTAGAAGGCAGAAGCGAAGTTTCATGAGAACATTTACCAAAAAAATAAATTGTCCATCAGGAAGTTTTACAGCAAACTGACTGCTGCTGGTTTTCTATGGTTTCATCACTTTCTCACTTCCCATTTTCCAGGGTGCCAGGGCCTCCCCAATCCCGACCTGACACCCGGGCTGTGTGCAGCACCTGTGGTATCCATCGGTGGCTCTGTGGTGAGCTCTGCCTCCTCCAGCCTCACAGGGTACTCATGGAAGGATGTATTATCCTGCTGAAACTTCAGGGGGAATGTTAAAAGAAGGATTGTAATTAATTGAGTTGGAATTTGGCCAAGGCAGAGACTTTAATATGTCTTCCTCCCTGGCTTTTTTTTTTTTTCCCCTGCAGGCACAGGAGTTGTATAACACCCTTGTCTATAGCTTTGACAAATTCCTGGCAGTCCTATTCCCAGCAGGAGGATCCAGCCATTGGGCTGGGGGATCCATTCATCCCTGTGTGGGTGCAGGAATATCTTTGCTGTTCCCTCACCCAGGTCCCTTAAAGATAAAATTGATGTGTACAGCCTGTGGTTAGTGAGTGTTAGTGCTCCCTTTCAGCCCATTGATGCTTTCATGTTTTAAGCTCCTTGGCTAAGCAAATCTTTGTACTTCTTTCCTCCTTTTCCTTAGCAGCAATGGAACACCCCAGGCATATTTATACAAAAATCCCTGTTCTTTCCAAGGCAAAAACACTTTCTCTGTCTTCCCAACAGATTTTAAACTTCAAGATGACTGCAGCAATTTTGCCAGTTAGCAGACAGAACCAACATTACCTCATTTCTCTGGCAATTCTGCAATGCTATTTGCATAACGTGAAGTTTATATCTTCCACTGTCACATGCTCCCACTCATTTACCACCCTAATGTCCATTGGAAGTGCTCGATGGAAGTGTTGGAACATTCCTAGTTCTTTGTTTCATATCAGCCTTGGATTGAACCAGTTGCTTAATTTTCCCCAATTCCTGCAGCACTGCAGGAGTTCCCAACATTTGTCCTCCCAATGTACTTGTCTGAATTGCTGTACCATTTTTGCTGTGTTCTCTAATGACTCCCTCCAAATAAAATGCCTTCATAGCATCAAAGAAAATAACAAGCACTTTAAACTCCATTCTTTCATTCTTTCCTCCCCATAAACTGTAAAAATCTGCATATCTGATTGATGCAACTTCATCCTGATCTGAAGCCACACTGCTTTTCTCTCACCACTCCCTCTAAAACTGGCTCTGATCTGCTGGCTACAGTTTTTGCAGAGGTTTTTGTTTTTCTTTTTTTTTTTTTCCCTCTCTGTACTGACAATAAACTTTCACCTCCATAATTATTTTGATCAGTAGAGTCACCTTTTGCCAGTATTGAGGCAAGGATTGTCTTCAGCCAGGCACCTGCAAGCCTCTCACTCCCACAATTGTTTATTGTGGGGTTATTTTTGTACATGTTCCCCAGCCTTTCTCATTTTAAACTGATTCACTGTTCTGGTGCCCCTATGATCCTGGCTAAATACGGGCTCTGCACTGCCTCACAACCTGATGAGTCTGTTCTTGCAAAGTGTTGTGGAGTCTTTCATACACAAAAATGTGCTGGGTCTGATCCTGCATGTTTAACATGCAACCAGCAACCATGGAGTCACAGAAGGGTTTAGGTTGGAAAGGACCTTAAAAATCATCTTATTCCAACCCTGCCATGGACAGGGATACCTCCCACTATCCCAGGTTGCTCCAAGTTCCATCCAGCCTGGCCTTGAACATTTCCAGGGATCCACAGCTTCTCTGGGTAACCTGTGCCAGGATCTCACCACCCTCATAGGGAAGAATTTCTGCCCAATATCCAGTCTCAACCCATTGGCATTGTGAAATGCCTTATGTGGGCAAAAAAACCCCAAACAAAACCACTACTTTTTAATTGATAGATATATTAGGTATTTAAAACCCGAGTTTTAAAGTTCTTCTGTTTACTGTTCCTATAAGCAGGGTTGATGACAAAAGCAGATGCATTCCATTACTCTTGTGACAGCAAACCATGTGGCTTCTTTGTGTTCCAGCTACATTTTGGACTTTAATAAAATGTAGCATCACATTCCTTGGCTTTTATCTCCACTGTATCCCTTCACATACTTCCATTTTTTTCCCCCTTGTCTTCCCCCACCCATATTTTCCTCTTTAGAACTTCCCCTAATTTATGATATCCATGTGTGTGCCTTGGGTGGGTTCTGAGCCCCTGCAGCTCCCACAGTGCTGAGGTGGATGTGATCAGCACTTGCTGAGAAAGGATTTGGGTTTCCCAGAGCTGAGGACATTTTGTACACTTCCCTTTTCTCCTGTCAGTGTGAAATATATGTGACACATAACGTGATGTGTGATAGGAGGGTGTACGGAAAAACCCTCAGAGGTGCCTTCAGGTTTTGAAGAAAAATTAAAAAAAGATAAAAAAGGAGCAGGAAACAAAACAAGCGGCGCTGAAGATGTTGGTTGTAGCTCTCTGCAGGGGCAGTTTCTCGGCTGGTGCCGTTGCTATCGCTCCGCAGGGTGCTTTACAGGCCCCCGTGAGGGGTGCCTGCGCCTCTGGGCATGCCGATAAGCGCGGCCCGGGGGCGGTGGGCTCGCCCCGACCGCACCGCCTTTCCCTTCCTCTGCTGAGGCCGGGGCAGGAGGGAGAGCCGTGCCCCCATTATCACCGCCGTGCAGAGGGGCACCGCCAGCATCTCCGTCCCCTGCCTTTCCAGCCCGGCGCTGAGCGCCTTTATCAGCTCCTTCGGGGGCGCGGGGAGCGGCCGCCCAGGATCCTGCAGGAACGGCCTCCGCTGCGCCAGCAGAATCGCTCCTTTCTAGGGATTCTGTCCTGCATCTTTAGGAGACCGGGTTCCCTTCCAGCAGTTTCCTTCAGCAGTCAGGGGTGTGCCCAGAAATATTTTTTCATCCTCCCACCATTCCTGTTCAAAAGCTTTTTACCCTCTGAGGAAGGACCTCGAGGGAATACCATACACAGGGCTGATTTCCTCCCAGCTTTCCCCAGCTGGGATCCAGTGGGAGCAACAATCATCCATCCTCTGGGAGCTCCCACCCGCCCAGGTACACACAGCCATGGCTGGTGGGTAAGCAGCCATCCCATCTTCCCAGTGACACGGCCCAGTCCCTCTGTGCTAATCCATATTTTATATTGCTTAAATATCAGACCACGGAAATCCTCTGAAATACTGGTTTTGAATATAGAAACTGATGTTCTGCTTATTGGTGTGCTGCTGACCTGGAACTACTCAGGCACATAAACATCCATAAGATTTTACACAGTCCTATTGAATTCCACCCAGATTTTTTCATATTTTTTTAGAGTTTTTTTGGGACTAGGTTTTCATCTACAGAGGTTTTAGGCCAGCAGATGTGTTTTTGTGGCGTGGGTGGTATGATAGGTGAACACTTGAGAGCTGAAGCCTCTGCAGACTGCTGTGCTGGTATATCATAAAATCATGGATTATTATAGATGCATGAAGAAATTCAGGGAACAAGGGAGGAGTTGGATCGTGGTCCAGGTGACAAATTTCACCTGAGTCCCTTCCCTGCTGTGTCACAGACCACGGGGAGGAGATCTGTTTTACTGGATGCATGTACACATTATCAGCCTGCCTTGGAAAACCTTTTCTTTTTTCTCAGTTTTATCTCCCAGTAATCTTTCAAGTATTTCTACAATTGAGCAGATGTTTAATACCCAGGGACAAGTCTAGAATTGAAGGAAAGGTATTTTCCAAGTAATTTGGGGGAACCTGACAAGAATCCCTTAGTGTTGGCTGCTAACAGTGTTTTCCTCCTCTTTTGATAGATCTGGTTGTGTCAAGGAGAGTCTCCATGGACTTGGTCTAACAAAGGCATGATGGATCTGACCCTTTGTAATCTTTGCCAATAAAGCTGGATTTTTTTTTTTTTTTCCTCTGTTGCTATCCTGCCAAACATCATTTTGCTCCCAGGATAGCCTGGCTTTGTATCATGCTCAGTGCAGTAGTTACCCACCTGGGCTTGTATCTTTTACCCAAGCATGCCAACTATTTTTTTCCCCTCTTTATTGCCAAGGATATTTTTTTATTTATTGTGTCTCAGCTCTTTCTGAGGTAACGTTATTATCGTGAAAGAAGATTTTCCTGATCAGTTGCCATAATAAACAAAGCAAATCTGCCTTGGGTGATTGCAGACATTAAGCACACTTGGATCCCCGTTGCCCAGGATTTATTACGGACAATAGTGTGTCTATGGGATGCATGCAGAGGAAACTCAGAAGGGAAAAAGGGCTCCTATCCCAATTAGGCTGGTGAAACTAAGTAGGGGAGAATGGTGAGAGATGCAGAAATAAGGATGTTATTTCTGATACTCCAATGAAGAAGGAGAATCTGAACCAACAGCTCTCCCAAAATTTCACTGTTCACTTAAAATGTGCTTGCTGCTTGTTAGGAACAGCCTCCCTCCAGGCTTGCTGGCACTGCTGTTGTTTATTACTGACTTGGAAGCTGTGTGAAGGAGGTTGAGGATTTAGATTTTTTTGATAATATAGAAATTCAGCCTAGAAATTAAGGATGTGCTGCACAGGTTTATGGCTAATGGAGGCATAGACTGCTTTGGGTTGGAAGGAATCTTAAAGTTCATCCCATTCCCACCTCCTTCCATGGGCAGGGACATCTCCCACTATCCCAGGCTGTTGCATACCCCTTCCAACCTGCCCTTGGACACTTTCAGGATGGGGCAGCCTCAGCTTCTCTGGGCAGCCTGTGCCAGGGACTCACCACCTCACAGGGAACAATTCCTTCCTAACTTCTCACCAAAATCTCTCGTCTTTTGTTTTGATTTGTCTCTTATTTTTTATTTCCAGCAAGTGAGCCCAAAATGACTCAAAGATTTAAAATTAAGTCTTAGTGCACTACAAAATATTCTAATGTTTTTGTCTGGTTGAACTGCTCATTTTATAAATAAGATTTCATATTGGATGTTCTTCCCACCAAATCATTAATTCCAGTGTCCTTTGTGATCTCCCCTCAGCAGGGACCACAGTGTGATGGATGCTGTGCAAACCCAGGTCTGGGTTGGATCCTACACATTTCCCAAGATCGAGGCAGGAAGAAGGTGCTGGGAAGGAGGCAAGTGGAATCTTCACAAGGCAACCTTCCCAAGAACACCCTGGGAACCTCTGGCACAGCCAAAAGCTCAGTTAACATCTCCTGAATCCTTCAAAGACGATTCCTTCTCCCCAAATCAGTTTTATTTTCTAACAGATAGCCAGTGGAAAGAACCCTTTGATTTCAGTGATTTAGGAAGAGTCACAAATGCTCCCAAAAATCCATTACTGCATTCCCAAGCCACCTTATCCAGTGCAGAGGAGAATTTTAACCTCTGTTTCTGCTGAGTTCTGACTCAAAGTCAGGTAAAGGGTGGTGGCTTAGCAGAAGCTCTGGTCCCTCACTGGCAGTTCTATGAAAATTATTTATTTTTGTCACTCCTTGTGATTAGTCATGTCTCACATGGGGTATGTTGGTACCATCTCTCTCTCTCTCTCTTTTTGCTCTGCAGTTTGAATTCAGTATGGAGTGGGGTTTTTTTTGGCTCAGCACACATCTTGTATACAGAACACTTCAAGGAAAGTCTTTTTCTGACCAATCCTTGTGATGAGAAGACACAGTGTTTTGTATCATTCCCAATAACCAGAAACCAGTGGAGGCAGATGCTAAAAGTTTGTAGCCACTATTTCCAAGAAGAGCAAAGAGCCATATTCTCTTCCTCTGCTCTATCCTTATTCTAATACTTGTGCATTTGCAAACGCTTAAAAGCAAGGCATGTGGAAATGCCCATGCCGAGTCTGTTTGGTTTTCAGATAATTCATTCTCAGGAGTAAATCCCACATTGGTGAAGTCATCCTGGGTAACTGGACATCCAGAATGATTCTTTTTTGTCAAATCTCTTTCTGAGTGATCTATTTAATTTTCTTTTTTTTTGCATTGTCCAAAAACAAAAAAAAGAAAAAGGCAGCTTTCAAGTTTCACTCGGTAGGTTTTTCACATGTCACTGGTGATTCCTTTTGACAGGAATATTTGACATCCAAATTAACTCATGCAAGGTTGCTTTTCATTCATGTTTTTCACAGAGGGACTTTGAGCAAGGTTATGGAGTGATGGGAGAAGGGGGAATGGTTTTAAAATGAGAGAGGGTGAGTTTAAATAGGATATTGGGAAGAAATTCTTCCCTGTGAGGGTGGGGAGGCCCTGGCACAGGTTGCCCAGAGAAGCTGTGGTGGCCCCATCTGTGGAAGTGTCCAAGGCCAGGTTGGAAGGGGCTTCGAGCTGGTATAGTGGGAGGTGTCCTTGCCCTGTTAGGGTGTGATTTTTAAGGTCCCTTCTGGGATCCAGTGAAAGTTGGCCTCGAGGCCCCACGGGCTCAGTGAGGGCAGAGCAGTCCACAGTGGCCTTCCTTTGTCACCATGAGCTGCTCTCCTGTCAAACCCAAGGAGAACAAAAGGGGCCATTTGTTGCCGAGCTGCTGCCCAGCTGTGGCTGTGTCTAATCAGAGTTAATTATGGCCCTGCAATGCTCCCATCCCAGAGCTCCCAAGGAGCCACCGCTTCATTCCAGTGCCTCCACTGCCAATTTGGGAGCTGCCCATTATCAAGCACCAAAAGGTAGAGATTGCACAGGATCCCTGGCAAGCAGCACAAAGTATCCCAGCTTAATACTAAAGCAATGACTAATCAGGGCATCCCAGGAGGAAGCTTTGCAGTAGCTCTTGCAAGGGTAATGAGGACAATTTCCATAGCTGTGACACTTTCAGCCAAGCAAAATGCCACAAATCTTGTTTATTCTTATTTATTCTCTCCTGGAGCGTCAGGTAACACAGAGCCAAAAGAAAAAGACTTTTCCTGGGGGAGGGATTGCAGCAAACATTTTGCAGGATGAACGGTCAGGATTGTTGTTTTATCATGGCAGCACTAATAGCTAAATTCTATTAATTGCTGTTTTGTTTGGCAAATACAGGAAGCAGTTTACATGGCTACACAAGTGCTCTGGTTCCCAGTCCTTCTGAAACGGTATTATTGTAACGGGATAATACTGATTAAGGACAGTTCCCTGAGGAAGGAGGGCCTTTTGATGACTGAGTCATTTCCTCTCCCTGCTCGACTCCAGGGCGATAGCACTTCTCTGCTACTGCACACACCCTTTGTAGCCAGGGACTTCACAGAGGAGGTCCAAAGCACAGCCTCAGCCTTAGGTGGAAATGCCCGAGGCCATGAGTCCCAAAGAAAGCACTGGAGCAGCAAAATACACCAGCAGTCCAATCAGAAACTACTTTTTCTCCCCAGAATATTTCACTTGCCAGTCCCTTTTCAAAACCAGTGTCTTTGGCTACACCACTCTGCTGGAACAGTCTGTCAACCCCTTAAAACTTCAATCTTTGTTCCCATAGAGGTTTGGCAAATTAATTTGCTAAAGCCAATTACACCTCTGCAAACCACAGCAGTGCAGCCTTCTCCTTCTGGACATGGTCACATGCCACCAGTGACCACCAAGCCAAGACCACCAGGTCAATTAACACAGGTCAGAAATTCAGTAACAGCAAAACTGTTCACTCCTAAGCTACAGAAAATTCAGAGTAAGGGCCTAGAGGAAAAGATTCCATGTCCTCTCACAACTGATGGACATCAACACTTCTCAACCACTCAAGCACCATGGGATCTGATCCTAGTGGAACATGGTTGACAAGAACAGCTCAGCCTCTCCTTTCCCTTTGATTTTTGTCACGTATTGCCATGGGAGATGCTCAAATGAGCTCAAGTCTAACCACGGCTTAGCAAGAAAATGTTCCCATTATCACTCCTGAGCTCAACCCGGGCTCTTCTCAATGTTTTCCCTTTTGAGGTATAGTAATTGCTCTCCGATTAGGCAGGAAACTGTACCAGGGTTATTGCTCTAAAGGAGCCAGTGTTATCAAAAAACAACACATCAGGGCCTGTCCTCACAGGAAGGGAATCATAAGTAATCAGCAATGCTATAACGCAATTGGCTGCTGCTCCCTCCCCGCTGAGCCCAGAAAAAAAAAGCAGTGTTGGACATTTTTTTTGGTAGTCAAAGTGTTTTAAAAGAGCCCTGATTCCTCTTTGCCTCCCTGTTTGGCTTCTCCAAACATTGCTGTGCTTCCTTAACAGGAAATAAAAAGCTCTTGGTGTGTGCAAGGATGGAGCAGGGGGGCCTTCCTCACAGATTTTGCAGACTGGTGCCATTCCTTCCCTGAGTGTCCCCCCCCCCCCAGTTTGGGAGCAATGCTAGTCAAGGGGGAAGAACTGGCCTAGAGAAGAAAAATAATGAAGATCCTTGGGTGATGCCCTTCCTGCTCTTTGCTCCTGTTCAGATTCCCTCCTTTGGAAAGTAGGTGTTCCCCAACACTTGTGAATACCCACAGGGGCAGTGGTGGGTGTAATGTTGGTTCTCTTATAGAACTACTCACCATAATGGCCTTTTAACCCTGTCCAAAGTGGCAAGATGAATTAATTTCATTCATCAGGAGCTGCATCATTGAGCAGGACCTCCATCCATGCATCCATCCATCCACGAACACATCCACAGGCACGCGTGCACTGTACTTACATCTGTGTTACAGAGCTCAGCATGTGCTACAAAAAGAAACAGAAATATTGAATTTAGTAATAATACAGAATCCAACTGGAAGAGATGACCAGGGAGAAAAGGGGAGGTAGGTCAGAAAGGATTTGCCATATTGCTGGACCACAGGTGAGGATTTCAGGGTCCTACCCTGGTCTGGTGGTCAAGTGACATGGGAGGAGGTGGTGAAGGAGAAGCTGTCAAATCTGTGAGAGGAAATTTTCCTTCAGGAACATTTTAGCAGCTCTTCCTGCTAGGCTAAATCTGTCATCAGCACAGAGCTTCTGACAATCCCTGGTGGATGAGGAAAGGAAGGAATAAAGCAGAAAACAAAAAGTTCTGCCAATAGACCATTTTAGAGTGTTTTAATATTTTGCTGGTTGGTGAGTTTAACCATGGGTAGCAAAAAGAACAATACATGAACCTTGAGCTGACAGAGAAAAGGCTGGAAAATCAGTTGGCATCAGCAAGAAAGGTCCCAACGTTTTATGCTTATCATGTGTCCCCAGAAATAGAAATATTTGTCCTTTGGTTGCTGCTTTTCTTGTCTGTTTTTCCCCCTCTATTAAACATGGAAGTCCTCACTGCTTAATAGAGCCCCTGGATGAGTTGGAGTCTGGACACACAGGGATGTGATCACATCCCCCCTACAACCTCCCAACCTTCCTGGCAGGAGCTGGTCTGCTCAGAACTCACAGATAAAAGTCTGAAGAGCCCAAGTAGGAGCATCTGCTTTGCCAGGAGTCACGATTTCCCCATTTGGTCTGATCCAGGGGTCATGGTCCTTCAGACCTCAGCAGAGAATTTTTACCTCAAGGGGTACTTCAAGTGCTGAGCTGCTTTTACATCTCAGCTGCTCTCCCCAGAATGACTTTTGTCAGTTTGGTTGTTTGTTTTAGTGGTGATGTTTTTAAACTAAAGCCTGCGTGCCCAGAAGGCACGTAAAATAAGAGGCTTTTAAAAGCCAGAGGATAAAAAAAACACAACCTTGAATAAACAACAGGTTTTTGTCCTAGTTTCCTCCAATTCCTTAATGGATGCTGATAAACTATCTGAATTTCTCAGTGTATTAATGCCACAATGACACCAAATCCACAACTTCACAATAGCAATGATTTGACCAAATTGAGGCAAGCAATTCTTTCATTCCAAGTGGATTGCAGGATATCATGTCCTTAC
>QUSF01000004.1:46930974-46946208 GCA_003676055.1 Chloebia gouldiae | reverse complement strand
TTTTTTTTTTTTTTTTTTTTTTTTTTTTTTTTTTTTTTTTTTCTGGTGTGCCTGCAAAAGTGCCACAAAGGCTCCAGCAGTGCCTGATGTCCTCCACAGGGACTCTGGCCAGGAAGACCTTGCCTTTGTTGTTCCTGCTCACATGGTTAATTCCTCCCCTCACCCAGGTTTGTGTATTTATGGACTTTTCCCTGTAAGGGTGGTGAGGCACTGGCACAGACTGCCCAGAGAGGTGGTGAACGCCCCATTCCTGGGAACACTCAAGGCAAGGTTGGATGGGACTCTGAACAGCCTGGTCTAGTTGAAGATGTCCCAGCTCATTGCAGGGGGTTGGACAAAATTGGTTTTGAGGTCCTTTCCAACCCAAACCATTCCAGGATTACAATCCATGGCCTGTGTTTAAGCACAAGAACTTCTGCACTGTAAACAACACGGAGCCTTTTTATCCCTCCAGCCCAGTGGGGATCAGAGCCTGAGCTCAAGATTTGTGCTTCTAGCAGCTTCCATCCATGAGTCCACTCACAAAGTGCTCTCCTCTTTGCACCAAGGGCAAGTCCAAACAGCCTGAACACCCACCCAGAGCTTTGTTTGGAGAGCATTCCCAGGGCACATCACGCCCAACCCGTTTTTCCTTCTGCAAGTCTCGGAACAAAGCAGGTGACGCTCAGTAACATAAACACACACGCACCAAACACAGCCAGAAATAGGCAGCAAGCAAAAACAAAAGTCAAAGGCAAAACAAATTTACAGAAAAACACAACTTTGGGCATGTCTAGACACAGCATTAATTTGGTGAGTGTATGCATTTAATCTTTATTGCTTGGTGAGAGAAATAGTTCAACCCATTCCCTTTTGCTTTTTATTTCAGGACATGTGTAATTTTTACTGAAGGGGGGGTGATAATGTTCACGACCAGATTTAATTTTGCTTCAGAAGCAAGCAAAACATTAAAATGGACCAATTCATAAAAACACACTAAAATATTTCATGTAATATGACCTCACGTCCAGGAATGAAAGCTGAGAATGCACATGGAAAGCACAGTGATTTGTTACAAGGGGAGCAGACGGACATCAACCTAAAGAGCAGGGAGATTTGCCCATCCACTGTTTCTTTCCTGAAGGATTATTTTCTAATGCAGCAAGAAGAGAAGCCAGACCTTACATCATCAGAAACAATCTCTGGGTATCCATGCGAGAATCAAGCAGGGCATGGATTCAAATACTAAAAAGAATACTGGGGGGTTCTTAAACTCTGATTTTAGAGAGAAAAAGGTCTGAAAAAAGAGATTTTTAATTTATAATTAATAGGCATTCCAATCTCCAAGGCAAATTAAAGTTCTCCTATGCACAGGATTATCCCAAACCCAAAAGAATTCTCCTTCCAGTCACTCTTTGATCCCTAAAAGCATCCTGGACATCACAATGTGCCTTCAGTCCATTCTTGGGAGCTGACAGCCTGGCACAGGAGCAGGGCTGGGAGCACCAGGCCTGGCTGTGTTATGATGAATTCTCTGTTTTAATGATTTGGAGGAAAATATTGTTAGTGAGCTGCATAAACAATTTTAATTGGCTCGGGTGCCCAAAATGTGCTTTTTTTTTGTTTGGCTGACAAGGTTGCTTTCTCGCTTGCTAATTATGTTTCACTTTAGCTTTCAGCAAAAACAGGAAATAAAGCATCCATTACTCAAATGACAACTTTTCAACAAGCCAACATTTCAACATCCATTGTGTAATTTCCGACCCTGGGCCAGCTAGGAGCTAAGTGCCTTTAGAGCCTTATATCCCTTCTCACAAGGGCCTTTTGGGCCCCTCGTGCTCCTAAATAATGTCTGTGTGTCTGAAACAGGCCAGACACATTTGCTGCTGCTACCCACTGCCCAAAGAATTCCCTTTCCTATCACAAGATTTCAAGGATCCTGAAGAAGATCATCTTGTTTTCAAAGGTTGTGGTGTGACTGGAGAAGAGGGAATGGTTTTAAAATGAGAGAGGGTGAGGAAGAAACTCCTGTGAGGTTGGTGAGACCCTGGTACAGGGTGCCCAAAGAAGCTGTGGTTTCCCTATCCTAGGAAGCGTTCAAGGCCAGGTTGGACAGGGCTTGGAGCAATCTGGGATAGTAGAATGTGTCCCATGGCAGGGAGGTTGAAATGAGATGGTCTTTAAGATCATGGTCTTTAATTCTCTGATTCCAGGTGTCAGACCAAAGGCTGCCCACATGTCTGGGAATCAAACTGCAAAAGTTTTAGGGAAAGATTAAATGATGGTTTCTCTTCCCTCAGGTAAAAACATGGTGGTCCCAAGCCCCAGCACCACAGAGGAGAGTTGGACTGATGAGTGTGTGTGCTTTCCTTTTACGTCTCTGTTTCGTTAGTGCCCTTATTGATTCTAGGCTCTGATTTGTCCAGGTTTTTTAACAAGTCTTGTGAGTTAGGCTTTTATTTCCCCTCCTGAGATGCTCTGTCTTTTGTGGCTTCAAAACACAACTTTCAAAAGCCTCCAGAATGGATACTCTGAGCCATTTCCCAGCGCAGCTGTGGAGGAGAAGTTCTTCCTCGTGTTCAGCCAACTGAGCTGTTCTTGGCAAAGCAAGCAATAGGTACCTACCACATGGTGGGGGTGAGTGAGGATGCCCTTTAAATTACCTATAAAATCCTTTGATTCAAACTGCTGATGTTTCCATAGGCAATTTGCTAAGCTTATTGATCATCTTCTGTTTAAATTAAAGTTTGATGTCCTGGAACAGGCTATTCAGCACTGAGAGCTAATGGGATGGGATGACATACAGGGAGCCACAGAAACGTGCACATGGGGGGAAATGGATTGTGGTCAAAAAGGAAAAAAAAAAGAGGGTTATATGCTGAATAAGTTCCACGGGTCAGTTAGCAATAAATATTGTGGTTGTAAAAGAGTCCAGTGTGGATGTTGGAGGTGGGGGTTTGTCTGGGTAATTAAAGGGAAACCAGCAGCTTGTTAGAAAACTAAAAGTTTCAGGGAAAGGAAGTGAAAAAACGGGTGTTATGATTTATTATAAATGTATGCTTAGTGATATCTGCTGGAAATTCCAGCTGCCCCAAGTTTTTTGTAAGCTGGGTGAGAATTCAGCCAGTACAGGCAAGAGGCGATTGAGTTAAACACTGGACAAGGAAGGTGGGAGAGGTTGTCCCTGGTAGATTTGTGTCTGTCTCTCCATCTCTCAATCAATCATGCAAGCACTCATACTCACACAAAGTAAAGCTTTGGAATGAAGAAAACTATTTTGGAATGAAGAAAAAGGCTTTCATAAAGAATGCAAGATTCCTTTCTGGAGCCATACCCAGCAAGACTGCATCTTTTTTTTTTTCCCAGCCATGAAAATCAAAGTTGATTTCCTGGTTTTAGATCAGTTTTTAAGCTTTTCATTACACAGCACCATGTTTGTCCTAAAGTTAGTGGAACATGCACTTCCTGAAAGAATATCAAGATAAATTCTATGGCCGAGTTACCATTCCCCCTTCTTCAATCACACCACAGCCTTGGAAAACAAGATGATCTTCTTCAGGATCCTTGAAATCTTGTGATAGGAAAGGGAATTCTTTGGGCAGTGGGTAGCAGCAGCAAATGTGTCTGGCCTGTTTCAGACACACAGACATTATTTAGGAGCACGAGGGGCCCAAAAGGCCCTTGTGAGAAGGGATATAAGGCTCTAAAGGCACTTAGCTCCTAGCTGGCCTGGAGGGTCAGGACAAGGCATGGTTAGGTGAGATACAGGGCAGAAATCCTGCCCTGAGTGGGTGCTGAGGCCCTGGCACAGGTTGTCCAGGGAAGCTGTAGATGCCAAGTTGGTGGGCTCAGAAACAAAAATTTGGATGCTTAGATGGCTCGTGAGTAAGTTCATATCTTGCAAGTCTTTCCTTTTTATAGGATTAGTGTGCTTGCAGATTTACAGCAATACTGGAGATAAAAGAGAACATCTGACCAAAATAAGCAGCAGCAGTCAGCTGATCTTGAGATGTTCATAGAATCCTGGAATGGTTTGGGTTGGAAAGGACCTTCAAGTCTATCTCATCCCAACCCTCTACTGGGGGCAGGGACACCTTCCATAGCCCAGGTTGCTCAGTTGCTGGTGAACATCTGACAGGACCATTATTTACCAACACTCTTTCAGCTCTAATAAGTTTGGAGGGCTATGAAATTACTTCCTAGGTCTGTGTGGGCAACCTGTGCCAGGGCCTCAGCACCCACTCAGGGCAGGATTTCTGCCCTGTATCCCACCTAACCCTGCCTTGTCCTGACCCTCCAGACCCTTGTCCAAAGTCCAGTATTCCTCAAGCCCCTTTAGGCACTGGGAGGCTCTAAGGTGTTCCCAGAGCCTTCTCTTCTCCAGGCTGACCATGAAGGTGCTGGGGGGACTGTGGTGGCCAGGAGGAGCTATCGCAGGAAGCCATCTGTGCACAGGCAGCTCTGCAGGAAACCCCGCCAGCCCAGCACCCATCTTTTATTCTTATTTCCCTCCCTGACAGTTTTTCTCCTTGACACTTTCCCCAAACGACATTGGGGAGGAAGTGAGTTGTCAACTGAGCACCATGGCTTGTTCCCAGCCGTGGAATGCAAAGTGCTTTAGTTAAGAGGCAGTGTCTATTTACTGGGCACTTATTTCCTGTAGGCATTGCTAACAGGAAATCTATTGGAAATAGAAATAGTTAGAAAGCTACAGTGGGTGCCTTTAGAATAATAAAAAACACAGAATCAGCTAGGTTGGAAGACACCTTTAGAATAATCAAGTCCAACCACCCAAGTTTTCCTGAGAAGGGGGATTTTTGTCTGGCCAGAAATTGTTTTGGTGACTTCTCAAAACCACAGACAGCTGTGAAACAGTGGGAAAAAGAAATCAGTTACTGGACAAAGCCTGATAAAAACTTTCAACACATCAAAGAAAAGCAATAGCGTGGATTGCACCTGTAGGACCTTAGTGGACACTCCCTTCTTGAAGCAAAGCCAATCCCACCTTTCAAATTAAATATATCTTTTCCATGGATCTATAATGACTTATAGATTCATTAATTCTACATTAATTCTACATTAATTCTACAAGTATGGTCTTTCATTCTAAAAGAGCCACAGGGCGGTGGGAAGAAAACACAGAAAATGTTGCTGAGATTGCAAACCATGCTATTGTTCATATTGCCAGTGCAATATTAGGGTACTAATCCCACCTGGAAAATACTTTTCCCCTGTCCAAGCCACTGGTTATGCAATTATTGCATTTCTTCTTATGTAAAATGAAAACAATATCTTTAGAATATTCTCTGAACAATTGATAAAAATCATCTTTGATTGAAACTGCAAATCTATAGAACAAATCTAAAATCTAAAAAAACCCCAAGCAAGGTTTATCAGTTCAGTGTAGAGAATATTGTTCTAAGAGTCTGGTGATCCTACTTGTGCTATCTTTGTTTAAAAAAAGATCATTATTCAGCCTTTCCCCAAACATAAGCTCAGAGTAAGCTTAAATCCTGTCATGTCTGCCCTCCCTGCTGTGGGGAACACCACTGGATTTTGTTTCACCTGAGGAAGGCAGCAAGAAACTCCTCAAGAAGATGCTTGAGAACAGGCTGCCCAGGGCAGGGCTGGAGTTCCCATCACTGGAGGGATTTAAAAGCTGTGTGCATGTGGCACTTGGGGACACGGATTAGAGGTGTCCTTGGCAGTGCTGGGAGAACAGTCTTAGAGGGTTTTCCCAGCCTAAATTATTTTAATAGCTAAGCTGTGACTGCACAGTCAGGATTTTGCTGGGGCAGTGCAACAGCACAGGCAAATATTCCCATTTAGGTCTGTCCTAAGTTTTCTACTCAGCAGATAGTAAAGGAAATGGGAAATCAGAGCTCGGGAAGGCCAAGAAGACATCTCTGAGCCTGAAGGAGAAGTTCTCAAAGCAGAAATCCCTCCCGTCAACCGGGATGCTGGGGACTGTCCTGCCCTGCAGCAGCAGGAGGGGCAGAAATTGTGCAAGAAGCTCAATCAGCTCTGAAATGAGGAAGGAAATAATGTGTTAAATGATTTAATTCTCTGAGCTCACTTTGTTCCTTACAGATAGACCCAGAACTGGGGCTGATTACAGTGCCTTGTTTTGATTAACGGAGGGAGATCTGAGACTGAGACATTTCTATCAGTTTCAAAAAGTTCCCACATCATGTATTTCATTTTCACAGTGGGGTCAGGAATTCAAAGAACATCTATCTTTCATTCTTTATAGCTGAAAAATTATTTTCAAAGATGCCAGTTTAATGCTAGTCAACTCCACTGACCTTATTATACTTCAGTGGAATTACTCCAGCTTTACACTAGTGGAAGTAGGTGGACTTTATCTGATGCTAAATGAATTTATGGGCTTCGAGTACTCTGTATATGCTTTTTCCACTTCTTGGGGAGTTTGATGGGATTTAAGGGTGATCAATTATAGTTGTGTTGCAGCTCTACATATTCCATCAGTCAGGTAATGCAGCCAGAATTTGGAAGTTAATGGGCCAAGTGCAGCCTCTGATGCAGCCTGGGATGCTGTTGAGGCCAGGTTCCCCACCAAACCATCACTCCTGCTGCCAACACCTGACAAATCCGAGCTCCTCTGTGCTTATGCAGAAGATTAAAGCAACATTTTTTTTTGTAATACCCAGTAATCTTTATGTTGGGTGTTAATGTACAGGATTGTCACTCAACCCATTTCACACCAAAGAGCCCAGAGCAGCTCTGAGCCAGCAGTCTGGAGGTGAGAGCACCACCCACCCATTCCTCAGTCTCAGAGGATGTGTGGAGTCACTAAATGAATCATTAAAAAGATTTGAGAATTCCTGAACTGTTGTAACTACTGAAACACCTCCATCCCCACGAGCCCCCAACTCTCAGGAATGGCAACTTGCTCTCGGCTTGGTGGGGGAAATGGGTTTTAAACAACTCAGGTTTTTAGTGCATGTGTTCCTCTTCCCAGGGAAAGGAGACAGGCTTGCAGAGCCCATTAGCTGTTCCACATGCACATCTATTGGCAAGGGGAATTAGTTTCTGGCCAGCACACAGCCGCTGGGTAACACAAAGGACAGACTCCTTTAATCTTCAGCAGCAGCATAGCGGTGTCCAGGCTTGTCAGAAACTGCAGGAGGAGTGATGGCCGTGCTGCTGACAGCCTTCTAATTGGGTAGTAGAAAGCAGCTCTAAAGGATGTGTTTGTGCCAACAAGTGTGGCTTGACATCAAGAGAGATCTGCCGAGGAGCCGAGGGGGGAGCACGGCAGTGCTGGATGCGTTCCGAGCCCGGCGGGGCTGGGGTCTCGCAGCCAACAGGGCCGAGCTTGGCTGTGCTGCTGGAAAGCTCCAGCAGGGAACACATTGCTCGAGTGCAATCAGGAAAGGCTGGCCTGGCTCCTCTGCCAAAATGAGCTGTCTGTCTTTGTGCTCCAGAGGATCATGGAATGGTTTGGATTGGGAGGGACATTAAAGACCATCTCATTCACACCACAGAAGGTGGGAGGTGTGAGAGCCACAAGCACTGGAACCCATTTGCCCACCATGGGTTTGCCCACTCGTCCTGATTCTCTCGCTCCCAGAAAGCTCCCAGTGCTGCCCACTGCACTGCTGGGTTCCAGCAGCCAGGACCTCCTATGCCAGCCCCTGCTCCTCCAAATCCACTGCAAAGGAGCACCAGAGCTGACAGGAGCTGAAAAACACAGGCAGCTGTGTAACACTGCCTTCATTTAAATATTAATAGGGGGTGCTGAATAATTCCACCTTTAGACATGCTGGAAGGCTGGCTGATAAGGAGTGTGTGATAGGAGCGGTTGCACCTGCCTGTCACTGTGCTTAGGTAGCTCTACAGCTCAGTCAAAGGGGAATTGAAACCACAAATTAATCTGAGAGCACCCAGCCCCTGTGGTTTTGGAATTAAATGCCTGCTCTAGGTAAAAATAAAGGCTGATGGACTCGCTGCCTAAAATATCTGGGAAAGAGCTGTAGCACAGGCAGGTTGAGAGGCACCTGGCCTCAGGTGCAGGGTCTGGCTCAGACAGAAAATGCAGGGAAGCATGTCCAGTCTTCCCAAGGCTTTGTAGTTTTTCCTGATGATTTCTGGGTGGGACATCTGTGAAAAGGTCCCCAAAGGTGCTTAGAAATCAAAAAGGAGAGCTCCAGGGAAGGCTGCACTCCAAAGCTGATAGTTTTCTTCTTCTGGGCTTATTCCCACCTGAGAGTGGCCCAGTGTCTCCTGGTCCGTACATGAGAGAAGAAAGCTCAGCAGTGGGTGGATGGTGGTGACCAGATGGGGTGGGACAGGACAGGATGTTCTGCCAGGAAACCACTCAGCATCCCAGCTCTCCTGCTTTGGCACAACCCTGCCCTCCCCACGTCCTGCCAGAGCAGGGACATGGCACTGCTGGCAGCTGTGCAGGTGCTCCAGAGGTGACTGGAGCCAGGGGCCCGGAGTTCCTGAGGTGACTGGTGCAGAGAGAAGAGGTATGAGGATTTCACAGCAAGAGGACTTCACAGAGATTGTCTATTTAAAAAAATGTGTCAGGATTGATGAATACTCCAACAAGCATGATTTGGATAGGGTCACTGTGAAGAGATGCAGTAACGGCATGGAGAGACCCCAGTTGTGCTGGAACCAATGCTCTTTTCTCCCTGAAATGACACTTCTTCACAGACTTGTGTGTGTGGGGAGGGAGCCAGACAACTCATACCCATGGCATCCAGAGGCAGCTAATAATTTCCTCAGTGGTGGAGTGCAGCATGTTCCACTAACATCTGCAGTAACTGGAAATGTACCCATCCAATCTTCTCCTCTCCCCCAGCCACAAAGGGAGACCACTCCAATTATTTTTCAGACAGAATTAAGGCTGATGTTTACCATTATCTCCCTGGTAACCCTCTCCTCATGACTACATTATGCAACATAATTGTAAAGCCATCTCAGCACACTGGGGCTATTATTGAATGTACTATGCTGCTTTTTTTTTTTTTTCCCAAGGTCAAGGTTAGTAATTAGGTGGCTAGTATGCTTGGGACAGAGCCTTGTTAGGTAGGAAAAAAATTAGAAGGAATTTAAAGGATGCATCAGGCATTCCCAAGAGATGAAATTGCGTCAGCAGAAGGTAGGCCAGTGAAGGAAGAGAATTAGGGGATGTGAAGTGGTCCAGCACACAGGTCTGTGGACGAGACTTGGGCAGACTCAGGGCATGAGACGTGTTGGATGAATTTCTATGGGGAACGTGGGAAAGCAAGCGCTGATACTGCAAGCTGAGGTGAGCGTGGCTCCTCTGCACTGCAGCTTTAATTGGAGCTGCTGGAACACTAGTGAATCGAGCTGTTTGTTTTCTTCTGGCTGGTTCTTCTCCAAAGGTCCACAGTGCTTGCACATGAAGTGTCAGCACCTTATTGTGCATGGCAGGGGTGTTGGAACGAGATCGTCCTTCGAGGTCCCTTCCAAGCCAAACTACTCCATGATTCTATGATTCCACTGTTCCCAGGCCATGTATTCTTAGGGATTCGCTTTACCAATGGGATGGGGCAGCCACTCAGCAGCTCTCACTGTTTCCCTGGCCCATGTGAACTAGGTGACACCAGACTTCCTCATTAAATCCACCTCCTAATGCATTTAATTAGGGAATATTGCTTTATTGCATGTTCAACCCTAGAAGGAATTAAGAGCAGAAATAACAATGTTCCATGGGGGGACGAGAAGATAGATGGGTTCCCGGAATGATGTCAGATTTCCTGGCAATATTGCTGGTTAGTGCCAAGGTTATTGAATCTACCTGGTGGTAACATGAAGGAGTGTGTTGACTAGAGCCTGTAATCTGGAAAAATGCCTTTAGTTGGGAAACATCTTGGAAAGGAGCACAAGATGAAGACCTACAAGTCTGCAAGTGTCTCTGTGCTCACAAATGCGTAATTATATACATACTACATAGAAATGTGCAAAAAAACCCCAACCCCATAAATGTATAAATATATCTACATATCTATGTCTATATATATATACACACAGGAGAACCTGAGCTACAGTCTCTGGTTGTCTATGACTCCCTCTGAAATTTTCCCTGAGGGAATTGCATTCCCAAGTCACCGTTTATTTTCTAAACTGGAAGTATTTTTGGGTCTCTCCCTTGACATGAATGGGTTGGGGTGAGATGTTTAATGCCAAGTCAAAACTCTCCCCAGTGCCCTACTGGGGTCATTCCCATGCATCAGCATAGGAGAGAGTATTTACCATGGAAAAAGAGGGAATTACTTGAAAGGACTGTACTGTAGAGAAGTAGCCTTATGAAAACCATGACAGAGTAATTGGATCTGGCTTGCGTGCAAGGCAGCAAGAGAAATCAATAAAAGAAGAGGGAGGAAATGGGGAGGGGGATCTTTCACGTTTTTGCAGTGAAATATCCCTACATCTGACTGCCTGTAACTAACTTTTCATCATCCCTGATGTGATCTGTAGTTGAAGATTTCTCTGGGCTATAACCACAGTTGCTGGGCTGGGTGGTTTTATTTCTCTCATCTTTGCTGCTTGTGGGAGAAAATAAGGCAAAGCAAAGCAAAACAAAACAAAACTTTGTAACTGCCCAGACCTCTGTGTGCACCAGGATCCTTATCTAATGTCTGGACCTCACAGTCCCAGGGCAAACCTCACCCTGAGTATGGTTTTTATTGTTCTGGTTTGTTTTCTTCCAGTTCAAAGGAAGGGTAGAGCCCCAAAAAGAGAAGTGTGTCCTTGGTCAGAAGTCTGTAAGTTCTCTGAGTCACACTTCACCAAAAGCCTCCAAAGTATGTTCAAGTCAGTCACGTGGTCACCACCCAGTGACAGCTCCTTATCCTCTCTGTCCACCTCTGTCCTCGGGGATGTGCTAATGTGCTGATTAGGAGAATGATGAAGAGGGATCGATATGAAAAAAAAAACAGCAATAAAATCAAAACAGCACTTGTGGAGAGCACACAGACTAGAACAGAACTTACTGGCTGAAACAAAATTTCCAGGTTCATGAAAAGGGAATAAATACTTTTTTTTTTTTTTGGTCTTTGAATTATGTGGTGCACTTCATGCCATTAATGACACTGTGGTGATATGAGTAACTATTGATACTCATTATACTCATCATATATTGATAGCATTGGTTCTCCAGTGGCACAGTCCCACCTCTTGGCAGCAACTGATTTATACAGAATCATGGAATCACAGAATGGTTTGGCTTGGAAGGGACCTTAGAGATCCCCCAGTTCCAGCCTCCAAATTCCTCCCCCAATATTCTGTGTTCTTTAAGAAAGATCAAGGTTCTCCTACTGTGGTGTCAAATTTGGGTTCAAAAAACCCAAACCAACCCAAAATTCCATTATTTCAGAGCCTCATCTCAGGGGCTGGCAGGTCAAGGCTTCAGTCCAGTGTGTGGTGGGAAAGAGGAGGAGTCTTGCAAATAGGTGGATTGGAGTGGAGCAGTGATTCTGTCACCAAATGGTGGCTCAGCAGCAGCAGACAGCCCAAATTACAGAAGTCCTGATTCCTTTATGCCACCTTTCCTGTTAATTGTTCGCCTTTAGTCATGGTCTTGACTTTTCCCTCCCACAGAAGCATTAAAATCTAGGCCACCATCACCGAGATTTAATTCTTCCATCCATGCAGAACTTCAATCTTCATAAACTGCATTTTTAGGCAACCAGCATTACTGGCTATTGAGGGCAGCAAAGTTAATCTTACTGAACACAGACTTCTCTAAATGAGGGTGACCTGAAATAGCTCAACAGTATCTATAAGCTATAGAGGGTGATAAAGCTGGGATATACCAAAGGAATAAAGGTAGGAACAACCTGAGGATGAGTGGTGATGATGATATTTTGGCCTTCCAAAACCAAGCTGAAAATACTCCCTAAGTGCAAGAGAGGATGTTTCTTTGGAAACAGACACATTGAACTATTCCTTTAGATTACACCATTCACAGAAATGATGCAGCTTTACATTAAATTCTTATTGAGAAACATCCAGAAAAGTGCAGCTGACTTACTCATGGCACATTATTCTGAGCCCCAAATGCTAAATGTACTCTCTAACAGCAGATTTGACCCCAGCCATGCTCCAATAATTAGTCTATAGTGTGATCTTTATTAATAAAAGTTAATTGAAACCAAAACTCATCCCTCAGGATTTCCAATCAATGAACGCACATGCACACACAAAAAGCCACACTAAAGAGCACTGGAAAATGCAGCTTCACAGAGAAATAAACAATGGAAAGAAAAGCCCTCACTAAAAATAGTGCTGGTCTTTTTGTGCCTGGGCAGGAAATGTCGGCACCACCAATTCCAGCGCTGAATAACGCTTTGTCTTTGGGAGCGTTATTCAGCAGGAGGCAAAAGTAAATCAACAGCCAATTCTGCTGAGGAAAGTAAACATTTGCAGATGGGAAAATTGAGGCAAAGTGGTATTAAGGGACTTGCTCAAGGTGAAGAAAAAGAAGTTCTTCTGGATTGCTGGTCATCCGTTCTGCTGGGACAGAAAGTCCTCAACTGAAAAGGCCAAATGTCACTGTCCAGAGCAAGAGTTTATTATATGTAAACCCAATAAATTAAAATGGAATTGTCCCAAAAAGGTGTATGGCTTTATTCCTCAGATGTATTTGAAGATGCAGTTCTTGGTCAGCATTCTGAAGACCTTCTTGCTGAGCTTTTTTCTGGAAATCCAACTTTTTTCCAATTTCCTTTGCTCATGACTTTGCTTGGCATCTCTCCTTCACAAGATCGAGAGAAAACAAGAAATAATCTCAGTTTTAATTAAAATTACTTTAGATGAGGAGACAGATGGTACTTGCAGGCTCATGGAGTGATCCCAGCACTACCACGAGTTCTGTGCTTAAAGATCTGACTTCATCTGGGAAAGTTTGTTTTTGATCTGACTGAAATAGTCAAACACATACAAATTGTCCTCTTCAGCTTCAATATTACACAATATTCCACTGTTTTTATGCAGAAAACCTTTTCTGCAGGTGAAGGGACTGATCTGGCAATGCAGGGAACATCTGGTCTGTCCATCAGTGCATATGCTCAACTATGAATATGAGAAATATCTCATTATCTCCCAGACCCGAGGTGGTCTGAGCAAAGCAAGGAATTGTCAAACCTTAAAAATTGTTTTTTCTCAATAATCGCTGGCCACCGTGTATTGTAGGTCCTCATTTTGATGTTGTTTTTCTAAGGAATTAAGTAATTCCTTATGTGCCGATGTTGATGCTTTTGTCCCTCACCAAAACTTTTGAACTCTTTTAGATACACAATGGCACAGAGGTCTTAAATAAATTAATTTCCTGTGAATTTTGGGAAAATAAATAGAAGAGGGGCAGCAGGCCAGCACGTCTGCAGTGTGTGTACAGCTTCTGAGCTCAGAACATTTACTGGCATTATGGAATCACTCACATGATTCCATCAGGAGTTTATCAGAATATGAGTACCCCAATCATCAGGGAAATTTTGCCTTCTATATTTTAAGAGTTTATATTTTATTAAACCTTGAGACACTGGAGAATCCAAACTCATAGAAATGTCTTGAGTTTTTTTTAAACATGTTTGATGTCCTACATGTTTTTGAGTTGCCTTTAATTAAATTTCTGATTCTTTTTATAGCCAAGTGAAGTTTCTGGCAGAATTTTTTTTTTTATCATGAAGTCTTACAATAGTTTAGCTATTCAGTCTTCTGGCAAGATTTATATTTATTTTACTTTGCTGATCACAGGGTAAACACGCAAGAAATTAAATAGTCATCATATAATTTAGTCCTGTATGTGAAAACCTAACAAAAGAGCCTTTTCCTTCAACAGAAATGAGAGCAACTGTCCTGTCAGAATAGCTTGAAATGCATTGGAGATAATGTGTTTAAAGAATAAGAAAGATGTGTTCTAGTAAGCAGTGATAGCTCTAAAATATTTCAAGAGCTTTGTTCAAAGCCCCTTGAAAGGAATAACAGTCCTTCTGCTGACATTACTAATCTTTGGATCAGGCTCATTAATGTACTGCAGATATTATATCCCCAGCTGCCAAAAAGTGGGGAAAAAAAGGAGAATGTAGTCATAAAATAGACATCAAATACATTTTTCTTGTGGGAATTAATATAGAAGTGAAACATTGCTGCTACTACTACTCTCCGAGGCTTTATTACAGATATTTCTTTACTTTTTTTAAAGGAATTAACAGGCAAGCTGTTCATCCCATCCAGAACTCTGCCTCCAGCAAGGGCCAGCGTCTAATGCCACAGAGCCTGGCAAAGGCTCGGACTGCTGCAATAGTTTTTACTCCGGCGCTGTGTATCAGTCCTTTCCGGGATGTGCTGTGCTGATGGAGAGGAGGAAGGGTAGGAGGGAAAATAGAAATATTCAGGCAAGACTTTCCCCATCTTTGGCGTGTCTTGGATTAATTACAGATCGATACTTGGTATTCGCCGGCTTTTATAGCTCATTAGCATCACACGGTGCCCTGGTGTAAATTTGTTACAGAGCTTGCCAAGAATCCGGGGGTGTCTGGAAGCACATTTTCACTCGGGCTATAAATGCGACACAACTGAGCTGACCAGTTTCAACTCTGGATGGACAAATAATGTTCGGGATCTTTACCTGTGGCTCTCCAAGTGCCGCACGAACCCATGGGGGCGTGTGGCCATGTGCATGTTCGTGTCAGAGAGGGAGAGGACGAGGAGAGGGATGGCGAGTGCCGCTCCTGTGTGCAGCTGAGAAGGCGGCACAATCCGGAACCAGGCGCTTATTTTTTACCAGCTATTGGGATCATTCTCAGGTCGCCCACCTGCCTGCGCACAGAGACAGTTAGTAAGGGAATAATAATAACGTGCGACCGCCCCGGCAGCCCCCAGTCCTGGCTCTGGGGAGCCCCGCTCTGTCTCTTTAAGGAACCCAGAGAGTCGTGATGCTGCTGTTTGTATTGCCGAATCCCCAGGAGTGCAGTTAAGAAACGGGCAGCTGTCTCTTTAAGTGTGATTTCCTTCTATTGTATTTGAATCGTGATCAGGAAAAAGGAAATGAAACCAGAGAGCCGGGGCTGAGCCACGGAGTAATAATAATCCCGGGGATGCGGCTGCTGCCGCTCGCAGCACTGCCGCCCGGGCGCGGAGCGTGTGCGAAGCTGCCCGCGCGGAGCCGCTGAGCGCCGCGCGCGGAGCCGCGGTGGCGGCCGCGGCCGCCGCCCCCCGCCCCCCGCGGGGGGGGGCCGCTCCCGCGGCGGGCGGGGT
>QUSF01000004.1:46832378-46930574 GCA_003676055.1 Chloebia gouldiae | reverse complement strand
GGCCGCGGCCGCCGCCCCCCGCCCGCCGCGGGAGCGGCCCCGCCGGCCGGGGCGCGGGGGGAGCGCGGCGGGGATGGGAGGTCAGCGCCGGGGTGGGACGTGCGGGGCCGGCGGGGGCCGTGCGGGGTCGGAGCGCAGCCCCAGCCCCGGTGTCTCTCTCTCTGTCTCGGTGCTGCAGGAGGAAATCCTGTGAATGTCATCGCGGGGCGGCGGGGCAGCGCGGCTGGCGACAAGGCTCCGCGAGCAGACAGCGTCTGCGGGGGCGGCGGGGGCAGAGCCCACCACCGGCACGCCACAAAGGAACCGGCCCTGCCAATGTCATCGGCCATCGAGAGGAAAAGCCTCGATCCTTCCGAGTAAGTGCGCGCTTCTTCTGCCCGGTCCCCCTCTCGCCATCATCCCCGGGAGCCTCCCGGTGCCACCCGTCCTCCCCGACGGAGCTGCCGCCGGCATTGTGCTCCCGGCAACCCCGGAGGGCTTCGGCGGCAGCCCCCGCCGCTCCGACCCCCCTTCCCCTGCACAGGAGACCGGGCTGCCCCGGCCCCGCGGGGCTGACGGCGTGGGAAGCTTGGGGAGAGCCCCCCAAGTTGAGGGAAGGAGCAGCCGGGAGCAGAGAGGCGTAATTCCCCCCGGGCAGGGCATCTCCCACTCGCTCATCCCACCGCGGGGTGGTGGGGATGCTCGGCGATAGACAGCGTCCCGCTTCCCAAGCTTTCAGGTTTTCTATCCCGAGGGACCCTCGCTGCCCCATCCCCTATCTGCCCGACTTGCTGCAGCCGATCAGTGAAAGGTCAGGGCTGTTAGCTGCGGGTGCCCAACTTCCACGTTTTCATAATGCAACTTCCAAAAGCTCGTAGAAAGCTTTGGTGGGGGCTGGGTGTTCTGCTAAGACCATGTATACAGACTTGATGGAGGATGTAGGAGATGAGAATTTGCTTCTCTGGGCTTCCCACTCAGGGAAGGGACAGGCTTCCGTGTCCAGATCCAGGCTTTCTCCCGGGCTGTGCTCCCGCTGTCCCATCCCTGCTGCTACACAGGGATGGTAACTCAGCACAGACCCAGGGCCACTTCAGCCCTGAACGTGCAAATTAATTGCACTTAGGCTTGTCTGGTATCGTGGTAAGAGAGAAGAAAAAAGAAATAAATTATAAAATCTCCGTTTCCAGATCAGGCTTAAAACATCGCTCTCAGTAAATTGAGTCATTCGTGGTTTGTTTCCTGTCAGATACTAAAAATGCCATCGCTTGGAGCCCGGAACTAGCACATGGGAACCGCTGCTTTTAGGGATTAAATCACTTAATTCCATCATGTTTTACATGTTTTTTTTTTTTTTAAAGAAACGCTAATCTCAGCTCCTAATGATGTCCAGCTTTCATCTACAAAGTTTTTGGTTTTTTTTTTTTTAATCTTTATTTATTTACCTGCCTTGTGTTCTGGTGGCTTAAGAGCTGGTTTAGAAATCCATAGACATCAAAAGCCTAATGCGTTAACCAGGAAGGCTGTTCTGCATAAACATCCGTTGGACTGTTCCGGAGCTTAGGGCTCTCAGAGAAACCTGGCTTGGGATTCCCAAACACCCCTCAGATGAAACATTTTGGGGTACACTCCAAAGTTTAAAATAACAGAAAATGAAGGATAATGATGTGTGCTTCCTCCTACTGGAAAGCTCTCAGAAGTTGTCACCATGGAGCCCATGTGTTAGGAAAGGGAGTATGTGGCCCAAAAGGATAAATTTAGAAAAAAATAGGGCCTAATAATGAGTTCCCCATGATTTTAATGAAAACTAACAGGATGGTGAGCTGGCAGGAGAGGGGTGTTATGACATAGCTTGCAGGGCACAGCAGTTTAAACTTAGAAGGGAGAAACCAGAGCAGAATAGAACCAGATAATATCTCAGAGCTCAGCTTGCCTAAATAAAACTGTAGCATCACTTTCTCAGCTGAGAAGTTTTTGACCAGAGGCCCTCTCTCCCTGCTGAACAAAGTAATTTTTGCCCAGAAAACTGCTGAGCCAGTAAATAAGCAGGAGTAATACAATGTTTTTCCTGTTGCCTGGCTGGAAACTGGGAGCAGAGCTTTTTCATCATTGTAGGTCTCCTCTGCCCCCAGCAGCCCAGGGGAGGACAGACCAATGACAGAAGCAAATAAGCAAATTGCTCTGGGACTCTGTGCTGGAGCACTAATCCAATAATATGAAAATATTTGGGGTCCACTCTACTAGCCACAGGTTTGAAATTAAGCAAGTACTTAAGGGATGGATCCAGTAGATTTTTTAATTTACTTTTCTGGCATTTGGGTGAAACCCAAAACAATACAAAACTGAGTTCAGGCACTGTTCTTTTAAATTTTTTGCTGGTTTTTTTTTTTTTTTTAATTGTGAAATTACCCTCAAAGACACCAAAGTCTTTAAGAAAGTGGCTTTGAAGAAAATTCTCACTTCTTTAACCAGAATTATCCTATATCTCCAAGCTTTTTAGAAAAAGGAACAAAATAATGTGCATAAAGAGTCAGTGCTAATATCACAATAAAGATTTGTGACTACTTTCACTCATGGATGTGTAAATCCCAGATAACTGAAGTATGTTGGCACAGACCCATCCCAGGGGATTCATGTCCTTGGCTAAGGGAAAAAAGAAGTCCTGCAGCAACATGAGGTAAAATGCTGGCTTTATTAAAATCAGCAGCGAGACTTAAACCAGTTGGGCAACAGAATCAGCTGTTGTGTTTATCAATTTCATGCTGTTCTGAGAAGTGACACCATCAAACTTAGTCTCCAAATTTCCATTTCCCAACGGAAAGTGTAAAATCCCTTGGGTGCCTTTCTTAGTCTTGACGAAAACAAGCAAAAACAAGGACATCACCCCTGTCCTAACCTGTTCGAGCTTGTGACTTATTTCTCTTTTCCTTCTTCTCGCGTGTGCTCTTGGAGTGGGTTCCCCTCGTCCAACGTTTGTCTCACTCCCTCAGGGAGCCGGTGGATGAGGTGCTGCAGATCCCCCCATCGCTGCTGACATGTGGGGGCTGCCAGCAGAACATCGGGGACCGCTATTTCCTGAAGGCCATCGACCAGTACTGGCACGAGGACTGCCTCAGCTGCGACCTGTGCGGCTGCCGGCTCGGCGAGGTGGGCAGGCGCCTCTACTACAAGCTGGGCAGGAAGCTCTGCAGGAGGGACTATCTCAGGTAGGCATCCCACTCCTCAAACCCCTCCTCCCTCCTTCCCATTGTTTGCTGAGTACAGTTAGGAATGAGGAATTCATTTGGAATGGCTCTCAAAGCCTGGCAGTGTCTGCAAACTCAGGTTTGCAGTATGGGCTTCTGTCCTAGAATGCCTGAATTGTTTGGGCTGGAAAGGGACCTTACAGCTCCTCTTGTTTCAGCCCCTGCCACAGGCAGAGATACCTTCCTCTAGGATGAATTGCTCCAATTTCCCTCCACCCTGGCCTTCCAGGGATGGGGCATCCGAAGCTTCTTGGGCAACCTATCCCAGGGCCTCACCTCAGGGAAGAATTCCTTCCCAATACCCCAACTAAACACACTGTCATTTAAAAGCCATTCCCCTTTGTTCCATCCTCCATCCCCAAAGTCCATCTCCAACTCTCCTGGAGCCCCTTTAAGCACTGGAAGGATCTCTCTAGGATCTCCTCAGAGCCTTCTCTAGAGTGCACAGCCCCACTCCATCAGCCTGTCCTCGTATTTTTGGGATTCATATGCAGATGCTTTTAGTATTGCTGGGATTCTTCAATAAATTATAGATAAAACTAGAGATTATCTGCCTTGGTTAGATAAACAACTTGAAATTGCTTATATCTAAATCTTTTAAAGGTTGTGGGGGAGGAGGAAAGCATTTTTAATGGAAATGAAAGCAGTGCTACACACTGTGGATGAACCAAAATTATTTGATAATGTGAAGAATGTACAGAAAGAACTCCTAGGACTCAGAGTTGTTGGCATCTATCATTCAGACCTAACCCCACAGCTCCAGGAGAAGGGTCCATGTGCCATTCTGGCAAGCAGAAATTGGGAAAAGGTGCTGAATTCCAGCAATCTCCCACTGAGCTGGCAATGAACTGATTCCCCTAAATGGCTTTAAGGAATTTTCTGCTTCTCCCAGAATTGCCTTGGAACTTAAAGGTGTTTAAACACAGGTAAGAGGTGAAAGAGCATTTCGGGTTTTGGCATTCTTAAGCCTGGTACTGAATAAGCAAGAATTTGCACATTTTGCAGAATCAGATCCTACAAATACACTTCTTATGGGTGTTTTCATCAGTAACTCCCTGCCTGCCTGTTTTGCCAAAAATTTCTAAGTAAAGGATTAATTGGAGACTAAGATATTTCACAAAAATTGATAACAAAGGATCATTACATTCTCGATTAAAATGTATTGATCTTTGCTGTGCTTATTGTGTTCCATTCCTTCTAATGGATCCCTAACGTGTCAGGAGGTTTGTGGAACAGAATAATGATATTTGGTATTTTTCCAGATTTTTTTACTGAAGGCTAATTTACCTGCCAATAAAAACAAAACCAAAATCTCAGTGGACTTCCTAATTATGCTGTCCCTAGGCTTTGCTGATGGAATTTTGCTGAGCAGAAATTAAGGACTGAGTTCTGCTAATGGGACCACTTGTAAAGCCAGCAGTGATCCAGTGTTAATTACTTCCCAGATACTTTTCAACTTAAAATGGAAGCAACAGGAAGTATGGCAATACAGTTAATGCATTTTCTTGCAGTGAAATCCAATGTTTTTATTTATTTAATAATGCAATAGATATCTTCCCTCATTAACGAAAAATTTGGCAACCTTTTTGTTACCTTAGCATTACTTTCACCGGGCAGAAGTAAACACTGACATCTCCTGGTAGACAAAAGGAATGAAATTCTTTCTCCTTAAAGGTCTCTTAATTTACCAGACATCCTTTCTTCAGTCCAGAAGATGATTTAAATCAGGCACAGCACATGCAGGAGATGTGTAGGAGGTGGAAAAACTCTTTCCAGATTTAGCATGGAAGTTTGGAAGTCAAACTCAATGAATACATCACCTGTAGCATTCATCCCTTTTAAAAATAAAATATCAATATATTCATGCTTCTTTATTACTGATTTGACTTAATAAACTCTGCATGGCATTCATTAAAGGCTCCTTTTTATAGACAATATCATGAGGACCTCAGCAGGGTTTCTCCATGTGGATTAAAGAGCAGTCCACAGCATAAACTGTCTCACAGGTATCCAGGGGGGTCTTAGAAGTGTCCTCTGAAACCCATCAGGAGTGACTCCATGGATCAGGTGTGCCTTTATGGATATAGAAGTGCTTGAAGGAATTTCCAATGTGAAGGCACAGACAAAAGGCAGGAGAGCCTTAGACCATGGCTTATCCCAACTCCTTTCTGTAAATTACAGAGTAACAGTTTACAAAAGGCAAAAATTATTAGCAAAAGGTAATTTCTGTTGATCATAGAAGTGGAAGTGTTAATATGGCACAACTTCATGCAGTACTCTGGACAATATTTGCTCCTTCAATTCAGGATAAGGTCATTGATCAGAGAAGCCAATTATATTGTTAGATTTGAGTAGATTTAGTTTGGATATTAATGAAGAAATTCTTCCTTGGGAGCGTGGGGATGCCCTGGCACAAGTTGCCCAGAGAATCCGTGGCTACCCCATCCTTGGAAATGTCCAAGGCCAGGTTGGATGGGGCTTGGAGCAACCTGGGATAGTGGAAGGTGTCCCTGCCCATGGCAGGGACAGGATGCCATGGCAAGGGGTGGCACAGGATGGACTTTAAATTTCGTTCCAGCCCAACCCATTCTGTGATTTTATCCAAGGTGAAGACCTTGGATTTCCTGTTTCAATTTTTGGTGTTGCAAAGCTTCCAGTTCTGCTCGGCAGCTTTCCACATGACCTCTCTCTAACTCAGCGCTGGTCCGAATGGATCAAGGGTGTTGTGCCCTGGTTTTTATTGGGTTTTGCACAGCCAAGGAGCTGTGCTGACCTCTGTGCTGTCGTTGCAGGCTCTTTGGCCAGGACGGGCTGTGTGCCTCCTGTGAGAAGCGGATCCGCGCCTACGAGATGACCATGCGGGTGAAGGACAAGGTCTATCACCTTGAGTGCTTCAAGTGCGCCGCCTGCCAGAAGCACTTCTGTGTGGGGGACAGGTACCTCCTCATCAACTCGGACATCGTGTGCGAGCAGGACATCTATGAGTGGACTAAGATCAATGGCATGATCTAGCACGGATATGCCTGGCACTCTGGGACAGACAACTTCTGAGCCCAGCTGTGGCCAGGAGATCATCCCTTGGGCTGTGGGCTTTGGAGAGGGGGGAAACGCCACACAATCGGCCCTTGGCAGGCAGTGCTACATAGAATGTAAAGTACACCCAGGTGAAGGAGGGAGAGCAAAGCAATAGTAGGTAGACTGACTTGTGTTCACAGCACGGACAGTAACTGACATCAGCTGGCAGCTGGGGACAGACACAGCACCATAACCCATCCTCCCAACTGGAACAGAGTAGAGACTTCTGTAAAGAGATGTTACGACATTGTCACCTGCAGACTAAGATTGTGCAATTCAGTTTTCTTTCTGGCTTGTTTTCATTGCTGAGTTTAGATGACAAGCTCCCACAGTAGGAATACTGGAAGGAAAGCGCCATCCCTCACGTGGTCATTCCATATGGCCTTACACTTTGGGTGGGAGTTATTTTTGCATGGATTTTTTTCTTTTTACTTTGAGAATGAACTGTGCATCCTCTAGTCCCAAGCTCTTTTAAAAAACCCTGCTGAATAGTTGTTTTCGGGCACTGCTGTCTCAAGATGAGATGTTCCCCAGATCATTTCTATACAAATAGAAATCTGAAGAGTTGTTCAACTATTTTATTAACTTAGATTATATTAATAAAATATTTGTTGTGTGTAGTAAGACTCTGCAGCTTTAATAAAAATAATGAAAGATTTGAGTGTTGATCTTTCTTTCTGTTTCCTTTTATTTTTTTTTAATTGTGCTGGATTTTTTTGTTTGTATTATTAGTTTTATTTTTTGGTAGCAGGGTTTCTACTCTTTGTATACAGCTGGATCCACTTCAGGTTGTGTTTCAAAGCACAGTAAAGGGCTCAGTAAATCTTGTGCTCTTCATGCTAAGAAATTAGATTGTGCTGTAGGAGAAATTAGTGTTGTGTGACACCAAGGCTCTTTGGTGTTTATGAGGATGTTTTGAGGCTGGTTCTAGGTGTTTTGTAACAGATTGCATCTATCTGATCTTGGAGATTGTGTAAGATCTGGGTCTTTTAGAAAGGTGGCTAATCCTGGTTTTGTTCTGGATTAGGGAATCCAGGATAATATCACGAGAGCCAATAAACATATTTAGAAATAATTAATTTCAGTCATCTTTAAGGTCCCTTCCAACCCAAACCATTCCATGATTCTATGGTATCATATTCTCTCCAACTTATTTTTCCTGAGGGGAACAGTCTAAGTTTCTTCTTGCCCGAAAGGTGCTTCATGCCTCTGATTTTCACTCTTTATTTCTCATCTCTGGTTCTATATTATTCTTTCTCAGAGTGGGACTACAACAACAAGTTGTGCTGGAAGGCACTAAAAATTAAAGCTTTTCCCACAACTGCGAAAGTCTGGCACCCACCCAGAAGGTGCTTGGCAGGTTCATTCACTCCGTCACTACTGACACATCAGGAATAGCAGCTTAAAGCTGTGAACATCTACTTGGCTGTTCTCAATAAACTTGTCACCCAGGGGATGTCCTACTTAAACCTGTGGATATCTACTTGACTGTTCTAAATAAACTTGTCACCCAGGAAATGTCCCAGCCACTGATCAATGACAACATTTTCCATTTTACAATGCATACTCGGAGAGCTTTTTTCTTGCTTTTGCTGCCACAAGTAGTGTTGGGGAAAAACCCTTTAAATCTTGTTATCAGAGAAATTGGAAACTACACCTAATGACAACAACTTGGAAAGCATAGTTTGAGGGTGCTGATATTTAGCTATTTTTCAGTAATATGCTGACCTCTGGAGGCCACAAGCAGCTGGTTATAATTATAATTATTAGCCTGAATTCCTGCCAGCAGAGGCAAGGAAAGGCAAGGAAAATACAGCTAGGAGCTCTCTTCATTGACAGTGGCTCCCTGCAAATATTCTGTCCAGCTAGGAACAAAGCCTAAAGTCATTTATGAGTTTATTTTCAAAGCTTGGTGGGTGGAGGCAGGATGCTGAGGTAGGGTGGAGGTGCACAATGGTTCTCCAGGTCATGTCACACGTACACAGAGTGTGAGCCGTAACATGGCTGATTTTCATGATTTCACCTCACAGAAGTTTTGACTGAAAATTTAGGGCAAGGGGTGTCATTTACATCTGGGCTGAGATCAGGGAAGAGTGTTAATAGCTCAAACCTTGTAGGTTTGCACTAAGTAGACCAAGACCTGTGTTTTGTTCTCACCTCAGAAAGTACTTTCAGCAAGGTAGTTCAATATTTTGCTTCTCATTTACCCACTCATAGAATGGAGGTGTTCTCACTTATTCCATGGAAATTCCTAATGCAAACACACTCATTATTTTGTGTAAGGTCTAGTTTCCAAAGGGAAATATATTTTTTAGAACTAAATGTTTGTATTTGTAAAGGAAGGGTCCACAGTGGGTATCATTTTTTATAAGACCATCACTTTAGTCTGTGTAACTCCAGAAAGATCTTAAGCTGAACTGGAAAGTGCCAGAAGAGGCTCCATTTCAGCAGCAGTATTGCTCTCCCCAAATAATTATACCAATCTGTTCGTGGACTTTTCCCTGACAAATTCCTAATGCTTACTCTCTAAGTCCAGGAGGAGAAAGAGCAGATTTCTCTTGGAATTAGTATAAGCAACACTTTACCACATCTCGATTATCTTCCTTACATTAAGGACTCCCTCCTGCAAAAACACAAAAATAAAATGCTCCAAAAACAACAACAAAAAGGAAAGCAAAGCTAATTTAATGTCCTAAGAAAAAAGCACAAAAATCTGAATATGACTTCATCACTGGTACTCATATGCATTGTCCTTTCCGTGTTTTCACCATCAGCAGTATTTTAAAAGGCGTATCATCTGTCAAGATTCCCCTTCTTTGTCCCCATTATTCAGTGTCATGGCAGGAAGATGAGAGCATTACCATCGATATCACTTTTTTAATTCCCTGCCCTTGAATAAGGGCAATAAGAGCCCTGCATAATAGAGTTTTCAGCTGAGAGAGTAAATGGGAATCGGTTGTTAATTCAATACAGGATCCAGAAGTCATCTCTCCCTTCTTTTTTCTCAAGGTAATACTCTGCCTCCAATTGTCATTATAGCCGAGAATGAAATTATTTGAATTCTGGACACATCAGCACAAAACCCAAGACTCCCTGCCAATTTCGTTACCTGCTTGGAAGAGAACATCAGAGAGCATCACTCATTTATACGACTGCCAGCCTGAGACTGTAAATTCAGAAAACAAGGAGGCCTCAGGTGCTGCACTTTAACAGTCTTTCTGCTCCTGAATCACCCCCACCTCACACACAAGGTAACATTTTATCTCTGAAAGACAAAGCTTTCAAGCATCTGCCAGAACACATGCTCTGTACATCCTGAATGTGAATTGAAAATGAGACTATTAAGTTTATTAATTGGTATCAATGACTTAAGGCTTTGAAAGAGATTCATGGCACTTGGGAAAATAATCTATAAAGGTTTTTGTTTCTCTAAAAAACAGTGCAGCATCAGCTTATTTCACTTGCAGCAGGTTCATCTCTTTTATGGAGCACATACTGCACTGGAGGCAAAGGGAAATTTAATGGACACTGGAAAAATTATCTATTCCTCTATCCCACAACAACTTAAAAAACCATAAAAAGACAGAGCTGAGATATTGAGATATGCTATCAAAAAACATTTAAGGCACTATAATTAAATTAAGATTCAGAAGTCTGTCAGTGAGATGAAGATGAAACTGGCATAAAGTTGAACCATGTTTGAAGCAATTTGTTCCCTCCTGCTGAGGGTTGCTTTGTACCAGCCTAATGAGAAGGCACACCTCAGAAAGGTTCCTAACAAACCAGTAGATTGCTGATGGTAATTAATCAACATGGTTTGCAGGAGCATACACCATGTGCCATTTTCAAGTGCTTCACAAGCATTAATTAATGCATTATTGTATGTCTTGCTCTCATTTTAAGCCACAAGCCCTGCCCCATAGTAGTAGGCTGTGCATAACAAATTTCTATTTTTTTTATAGACGTTTTAGTGAGGAGATGTTTCTTTTTTTTAATGAAAAATTGAGTGCAAAGTGCTCCATGATTGCCTCTGCTCTGTATCTGGCATATTATGGTTACATTTACAGTTTGGCATAAGGCAGCAAAGCCTGTAGCCAAGGGGGAATGGACTGCAAGAAGGTTGATTCCCATGGAGGTGCTGGAATTGGAGGAGAGGCAACAAGGAATGTTGTAACAGGAAGCGACTAGGGTGATGGAAAGCTGTTGCTCTGCAGTTTTGAGAGAGAAATAACTTTTGAAAGCTGTGACCCAAGAGAAATAACTCCTTCTGTAGTCTAGTAGCTCTGTACCAGCTACATTTCATGTGATTCCTGAGATGTTTCTTCTTCGGGGCTGTAACATCTTGGGTTGGTTGCTAAAAATTCACAGGGTTTTGGTTTTCTCCTCTCCTCAAATGTGTCTTCCACCTCATCTCAGACAACTTTACTAATGAGTTTCATAACAGCTGTGAGCTGGTTTTGAGATACAGAAATGCTTTACTTATTTACTTATATTTTACAGAAACACAATAAAAGTGAAATTCTCCTTCACTTCTGAAATTGTCCTCAGTCTGGCATTGTGACAGCTCCCCAGACTAGCACTTATCATGTTGCTATCTCATTAAAAAGATCCAAGACCTGCAATTATCAACCTAAAGATGCTTTGCCACACCGGGAAACTCCTGGTGGGCTCTAAGATAAGGACCCATCACAGGGTGGCTGTGATATTTTCGAGTCCATGGCTGCGAGCGAGCGCCTAACGAGCCGTGATGCAGCCGCCCTGGAATTCCTGGAGCTGGCCCAACAGTGAGTGTGACCCACCATGCAGGAGAAGCGTGCTGTCCAGCTGATAAGGAAGTGTGCATCAGCAAATACGGCTTGTTTATCCCATAAAAACCACTTTGGAGGAGTGCAAGCAGAAAGAGGTTGGGTCTGCACTGCACAGATAAGAGCTCTGACCAAAAGAACAACCAAAGGTTGCACCAGGCCTTCTGAAAAGTCCCAAAGAGAAGCTTTCTGTGGGAACGGATGACTAAGGGAATTGCAAAGGGCTTCTGGAGGCTTTTATCTGTGTGTTACCTCTCCAAATACAGCCCAGCACTTCAGTCATTTGTTGTTGCATGCTCTGATGAATGGCTTCTGGCTCGAGGAGTTGGTGGTCAAAAAAACCCACCACTGTAGCCATGACCAACTGCCTGCCTTGTTAACAATCTCAGCTAATGACCTAAGAACAGTGTGTGCAGCTGAAAAGTAGTTTGCTATCTGGGTCATACACATGTGGGGTTTTTTCAGGTCAGGAAAGGCTCAATAGCAGTTTTCTGCAGGGATGCCTCATTATTCTCTTGAGATCTCCTGGTCTCCCACACAAAGCAAGCAGGGTCTTGGCACTTTCCATGGGATCATGAAATATTCGTGCAGCCCCTTTCAGTGGGGTCTTTTACACATCCCTTAGGCTATGAACCACATCATGGACTGGGAATCACACACAGTGAAACCGCTGGAATTGTGTGAAATTAGAAATACTCCTGAGGCAAGAATCATGCCTTTCTACGCTCTCTAAAGTAAATAAACTTTACTTTTTATCCTTTCCCAGGTAATGTTTTCTTTTGTAGTAGTATCTTTTATGTGATTTATGTGAGAGGATTATATGAATTGAAAACCAACTTGGAGTTAAGCTAGGCTGTGAAAGAATAAAATTTGGCTATGGTTTGTGTCAACATGGAATCTTTGATCTGAGGAAAAAAGCACAGTCTATGAACATTGCTCTCCAAGTGGGATTCCAAGCTCTCCAAACATACACAAATATTTCAGACCCATTTTTGGAGCTAAGAATCTGAGACAAAAAGATTTGCTAATAACCAAAGACAAGCCTGAAGCCACCTTGATGCAAAGTGGGGAGGACTGGACATGGCTTTTTGCTAACCTCAGGCAACTGATGCAGGCAAAAGCATCCATGTGGCAGATGGTCCAGGAGGATGAAAGCTGGGAGCAGACTCCAGTTGCTTTATAAGCACCAGATGAAGTTCATTGGTTGATTCTTGGAGTTTCCCTTGACTTCATTTGACTGTGGAGCTGCCAAGAATAATTTACCACCATGTGAGGTTTGGGGGGGGGGGGGTTTGTTGGTTTTTTCCTGGGTCTACATGGCTGTAACAAGGCAGGGATTTTTCCAGCTGTTATTTCATTGTGTCAGGAGACAGCTCAAAGCTATACTCTGTCAGAGATCCCATTTATTACTAAAATGTCCAACAAGCTCCCATGCAATACTTATTTTATTCATGTAGACATTTCCCTGAAGTTCTGGCTCTGCTCCCTCCCTGTAATCTCTCATATCTCATCTGAGATTCACTCTTGTGAAGCCTGAAGATGTGATTTGTTATCAGTTCATATGTAAATCCCCCACTGTTCAAAGGACTGCTGAACTGCCTTTACATTTGTGTGGTTCATTGGAGTCACTGCAGGATCATACAGCTCCCGCTCTGAATTTCCCTATCCTGCTCCTTCTATGCTCTTTATTACAGTCACTCCTTGTGTTCTGGTTAATTGTACATGATCAGATTTCCAAGCCAAGGTCATTGCCTGGTTATTTCTGTGAAGATCTGACCTTATTGCATCCTTGCTGCAGCAAAAAACAAACCCAATAAGAACAGTATAATAACAAGACAAATTTTCTGGACCTCAGCTTCTTTCTTGCTACCAATTCCCCAAGCTGCCTCCTCCCCTCAAAATCTCAGTTTTGTCCACATATTATTGTCCATTTAGAGCACTAAAAAGCTGATCTTGTGAAGAGCAGCCCATTCCCCAAAACCATAGCACATTAGCTGAATTTCAGTGCTGAGACACTCAGCACCCGGTGATGAAGATCCCCAGTGTGTCATTTCATCAGATTTTCAAGAAGTAAAAATAAATGAAGGATGCTAAAAGCCTCATCATCTCTCACAGATTAAACACCGGACACACAGAGCAATCTGAGCAGTTCTCAGCCTGATGAGTACCTTTGATCTATTTGGCAATTTGGGCTCCATGGCTGGTGATAATGAAAAAAAAATTAGGCTCCTTTATTGAAGTGGAAAAGAACATTTATATCTGGGCTGAGCTAGGAAAATTCCATGATAATTTCTGGTGCCACAGTTTCTGCAGCTGTCAGTTATTTGATGGAGGATGCAAAGGCTGCTGTGGGTAAAACACGGAAATACTACAGTTTCAAATTATTTTATGTTTGCTTTTGGTTCTGTGGGTTTTGGTTGGTTGCTTGCTTTTTGTTTATTTTTTTCCTTCAGTCTCAGCAACAGATATTTCTGTTTTACTATGTTTTGTTTAAATAATTGTTAGCATATCCATTAGGAAAGTAAAATGCCAGCCATTTCTGCACTTGAGAAGCCTCTAGCCTAACCAGGGGTGATAATCAATTTTTATAACTAACTCTTATAGCTTCTCCACCTCCATCTTCTCCACTGCCTAAGCCCCTGAATAACACCTTGAATCTATGCAAGTGCTAGAAGCAAAACTATCCAGGCTTTTGGCAAAATTGGAAAGACATAAAGAATTATGTCTTCTATAGAATTATAGAATTCTATAGAATTATACCTTCTATTGGGTCTGTATTATTAGATTTTGTGGGCCACAAACCCAAGGACAAACACAAGTAATATAATTTTATTAGCATTTCAAATATACTTTTTCTATTGTGTTTTCTTCTCTACAGGGAATTATAGAATTATTTACAATTATAGAAATTATAAAGTACAAAAAGCTCCCCAACAGCTAGCAATAGCACAGTCATAAAACCACCCCCTTGTTCCTTTCAAGTTCTTATTTGAGCAGTGTTGCTAGGACAATGAATTGTTTCATTAAAATCCCACTGATACCCAAAAAAGAAGAGAGAAAAGAATTTCTAGCATAATATCATGCAGAAGAAATAATTCCTTCTTTCATATAAGAATATTTAATTTACTAAAGGTGAGGGGCATTAAAAGAGTAGCATCTATTGTTTATGCACCTGTTGCACATTGAGTATTTTTTCCTATAAAATGTGATCCTGAAGATGCAACACTTTTTTGGTTTTGTTTTGATTATATTCAACTCAGTAAGTTTATTTTCCCAGTCTCAGCTTTGCCCACTTATTATTGTCCATCAGCTTCACTAAGAAGCTGATATTGTGAAAAGCAGACTGTTCCCTGACCAAAACCCCTTGGCACATAAATTGAATTTCAAAAGACCAAGGGCTGAGCTCTGAGGGCTGAATTCTGAGGGCTGAGTTCTCAATTTTAAGGCCTGAGTTCTGAGAGAGGAGTTTTGAGTCCTGAGGACTGACTTCTGGTTGGGAGTTCTGAGGGCTGAGTGAGGAGCTCTGAGGGCTGATTTCAGGCTTTTGAAGGCTGAGTTCTGAGGGCCGAATTCTGAGTTTTGAGGGCTGAGTTCTGAGGGTTGATCTGGCACTTCTGAGGGCCGATTTGGGACCTCCGAGGGTTAATTTATCACCGCGGAGAGCTGACTTAGCAGCTCCGAAGGCTGAGTTGGGAAGTCCGAGGCCGCCGCGGAGCCCCCGCCTCCGGGAGGCGCTGCTCCGGCGGCGCGGAGAGAGGCGTGACGGGCGGCGCGGCCCGCGGACGTCTCGCAAGATGGCGGCGCCTCCGGACATGGAGCTTTCCCCGACCCTCAGCCTGGAGCTGCTCCCCACCGACCCGCTGCTGCTCATCCTCAGCTTCCTCGACTACCGGGATCTGGTGAGGTACGGGCACCCCAGGGGGGATGGCAGGGGCGCGGCGGGCGGAGCGCTCCCCGGGCTGTGCGGGGAGAGAGCTTGCCTGCTTCCGGAGGAGGTGCTGAGGGGAGGACACGGTCTGAGCGCCCTTCCCTTCCAGCAGCACCGGGCTTTCCCCTCTTTTACCGTCATCTTTCTAACAAAATGAAATGTTCCCTTTTACTGGGAAGGTGGTGAGGCCCTGGCACGGGTTGCCCAGAGAAGCTGTGGCTGCCCCATGCCTGCAAGTGTCCAAGGCCAGGTTCGACGGGGTTTGGAGCAGCCCGGTCTAGTGGAAGGTGTCGCTGCCTACCTTACATTGATCTGTAAGGTCCCTTCCAATCCAAACCATTCAATTAATCTCTTTTTCTCTCCCCCATTATGTATTTGTGCCTAAATGAAGCAGTAACTAAATCTGTGAAATCGGTATTTCTCCGAAGCTTATGTTTTTACGGGCAAACAAAGGGTGGTCTTGCTGCTAGTAAATGTATTCTACCGTTTGAGGAAAACCAAACGAAACTAAATGGGGTGACTTTTCAAGGAAAAAAAAAACGTAAATAAAAGTGGCAGGTGCCTCTCGGGCTCAGTGGCTAAAGGGTTGTGAGTCATACAGTGAAGATGAGAGTGTGGTTTTGGGTAAAACCTCAGCAGTCAAGTGCAAGGTTTGGCACTGATTGAAACCAAAGTGTTTAATCAAAGAGGGATGGATAAGCGTAAGAAGAAAACAGAATATTACCAGAAATGTGGGGGTTTTGGTTTTTTCATTAACCCTAATAAATATTAGTCAAGAATGATAAGGTTATCAGGGCGAATTGTATTAGAATAGCAGCAAAAAAGACATTAAGCATAAGCAAAAACGGTAAGAGTTGTTATGGTGGCCCTTAGATATTTCATCATGTGCCAGCTTTTCCATTGTTTGTGTTATTAATGAGAATGGCTTTAATTCCACTTTTATTATGTTTGAAGCCACATGTTCCTGTGATGCTGTGATGAGTTACTCCCTCACAGAAATTACAGGCTTGATTGATAAACACCAGTACCAAATGTCTAGGCGTGAATTGAATGTGTTTGTGGGGATGTGGATGGAAAGGGTAATGTCAGGGAATACGAGAGAATCACTTTGTTGAGGCTGATTTTGAGATACTAATACAATTCTAGATTTTGAGATACTAATACAATTCTTAAAACTCTGTAAACAGAGTTTATAAAACCCCAAAAAGCAATAACTGGAACCTTGTTTGGTACTCTCATTTGGAGTTAATCACAGTCTTTGAAACACACATTTGGCACTGTAGAGCAAGCTACCAGAGGAAGTGATGTTGCCACATCTAAACTGATGGTGTTTTTGGAGACTTTATTCAAAGTTTGTTATTTAAACAATTTAAAGAGGAAAGTAAGTTTGTAATACTCAAACTGTATGGTTTCTGTAGCTTACTGTGGAAAAGATATGGCAGAACCTGACCATCCAGATAAAAAGGGATTTAAATCATAGCATCCTGTGCTACTGGAGTGCTTTCCACTGGTGGAGTGGAGTCATGCTGAAATCTTTCAGGCACTGTTTACTCTGATGTAGGTCTGCAGGGTGACCTGCTTTACAAAAGTACTTAATTGCTGCCAGTTCTTTAAGTGTGTGGAAAAGTAGTTCATGACTTACACAACTGTGATGAAGAGCTCTAACCATTGTAAGCACAGCTCTAAAAGGACAGCTAAATCCTTCTCAAACTCTGCATTTATTTCATGAGAGGGTGATGTGTGATTCAGCATTTCTGCCTGTTTGTTTTGCTGCAATCACATTTAATGATTTTATATTTATAGCTGCTGCTATTTGAATCGAAGATTAAATCAGCTATCAAGCCATGACCCACTGTGGAAAAGACACTGCAAAAAATACTGGCTCATTTCAGAGTAAGTGGGATTGTTTTAAGCTTTTTTTCCTATGAAAATGAATTCCTAAGAGATGTTGTTCAGCTGATTTTCAGTCCATCATAGATCCAGCTCATACTCTCAGTTTCTCCATAGCTGAGAAAAGCTGAGTAATGAAGGATGTGAAGTAGCTTTTCACCAGCTCTAAGGTTCACTACCAGACAGAGCTCTTTTCAGAAGGCACTCTGTGTAAAGGAGTATTGTTTCTAAATTTTTCCCTAAGTAGCCCAAATGTTTCCTAATTCTGTTCCAACTTGCTGTTGAATAGATGCTGGAATTAATTGAGTTTGTGTAGCTCCACATGGCACCGAGTGTTCTTGGGTTAATGTTATGCATCCCGTTCCTGCCAAATAACAAATACCAGCTCCTTGGGTTTAGAAGTCTCTTCAAGCTTCCATTTGAACACATTTTCTCCATGTCCCCTTAGGGAGGAGAAAAGCTGCCGGAATCAGAGCTGGCGAGCCATCTTCATTAGCACCTACTCTGATTTAGGAAGATACATCCACTACTATGCCACGCTGAAGAAAGCCTGGGATGACCTGGAGCAGTACCTGGGGCAGTGGTGTCCACGCATGATCAGCTCTTTGAAAGGTACCTGGCACACCTGTGGGTAGGTTGGTTCACCCAGCCCTGCCTGTTATTGGGCCTCATGCTGCTTGCATGAAAGGTGTGTACCTTCATTAGCAGAATCCTGAAAGTCAGGTAGATGTGCTCTCCCTTCCTTGCAAACACAGGCAGAGTCCTTGCCCAGTTCCTACTGATCCAAAGACTCTCTGAAATCAAGGTGATTTTTCTTTTGCTCTGTCTTTATCACTCTGTTTATGGCCTATTGTTTGTTATTTTTTAGTGTAGTAACTCCATTGCTTTGAGGACCTGCTGGTGGGATTTTATTTGTGAGGTTTTCATAAGACCTCATTAAAACACTGTCACATGAAAGCAGACCTTTTAACCTGAAGCCAAACAAAAATTAGGTTGTTGGGTTTTATTTTTTTCTGTAGGTCTTACAGTGGTCCAGTGGTAGAACATTAATTTTTCCTCTTTTTTTACTCCCCTCCTAGATTCTGTTTTCAGTTTCAGTTTGTATTTTAATCCTTGAAGTACTTCCAGTGTCCTGTGTCATAAATGACAGCTACAGTGAGTTTTGGTTTTTCTGGTATAGGGGACAAAAAAGCTTTTACATTTTCAGCTGCATTTCAGTTTTCTGTATGAAGTTGACTTTTAGACCATGATGTCTAATTTAACCTGATCTGTAAAATTAAGAGACAAATTATCTCTTAAGAGACCATATTAAGAGACAGATTATCTCTATACTGTTTAAATCTTGCATTTTCTTGGTTTGCTTGGATAGTGCTGGATTATTACGTTTTGCAAAGTATTTTTCAAGATAGAATGTGAAGCTTTTATTTATGTACAGAAAGACAAAAATAAATTTCAAATTACCAGTTTCCACTCTTACATAATGATGGCAGGTTTTAGGTAAAATTTAGGCTTTTACATACCATTTGTAAGGGATACTGTTTCAATGAATTGTTAATTTATGTCCTGTTAATGAAACAGATAATCAGTATGAAAAGGGTTTTTAAAAAATGAATTGGAACAGATCACAGAGGCCACCCAGTTGATTTTTGCTGAAAGTGAGGGTGTTGGAACCACCCTGAAGTGCATGTGGAAATGTAAGAATATTTCTTCTCCACCCCTTTGCATTGTTGATTTGAAAATCCCCCTTTTACAACCCATTTATTGCTTCAGATTCCGGGTGAATGAGGGCTGCAACCGGCATTTCTATGTCACTGATTGAACTGGAAACTGAAAGAAGCAACCCTTAGGGTGATGGAAGGGTAAAATCAATACTGCTTGAGAGCTGTAACTGGGATTCAGTTGTTGGCAGTGATGTGGGGAAAAGGTTCATTCCACTTTATAAACATTTGCTGCTTTCAGGCCTGTTGAGGTTGCACTGGACTGAGATTTGTATTAAATAATCAATTATAGTCATCATTTTCCTTCCAAATTTATGTAGTACTCATTGTGTACCACCCAGCATCCAGGGAATCCACCAGATACTGACTTGAATCCATGCTGGTTGGATGAGGGCATTTACCGATTCCATGCTTTGTGTTTGAAATACCTGAACTATCCTTTCTTTTCTAGAGAGTGTGAGGGAGGAAGATCTGGATGCTGTGGAAGCACAAATCCGCTGCAAACTCCCTGATGACTATCGGTGTTCGTTCCGTATCCATAATGGGCAGAAGTTGGTTGTTCCAGGGTAAGGACTGAAAGCTACTTACCAAGTATTAATTACTTTTGTATTTCTTAGACACTTCATCTATTAAAAGGTGAAATGCCCCCTGAACAGGATAAATGAAGCATTTAAATGTATTGTGACTGAGTGACCGGTTAAGTGACACTTCCAGAATTGGTTATCTTCTAATCTGGGAAGTAATTGGAAGCCCAGTGTGGTTTTCTAATTGCTCAAATTACTATTCCACTTCCCCTTTTCCTAGTGAGAACCCTTGTCAAATTTTTGCAACAAATCTAAACTTCCAGCTGTTAGACTTTTAATCATAGCACTGCAAGTTGCTCCCCTGAAGTTTGGCTTTGTATTACAGAATTAGCCCTTTTCACTCTTTAAGCTTCATTCTTTAGTAATTCTTTTATTCTTTAAAATGGTTAGGGAATGACTTAAAACCAGTTGGTCATATTAAGGTAGAATCAAATTTTTAGTTCTGCAAATTAAGTTTCCTCAATAGAAGATATTACTATTTTATGCAGTTTCTGCGGTGGAAAACTCCCTTTTACATTAAAGTTAGAAAGCTGATGACCAAAGTTTCTGGTATTTCCACTGTAGAAAAATTAGATGTTTGAAGCACCTGATGAAGTGCTTTAAACATAAGCAAAAGATGGAAAACTATAGCAAATCTTTGCAATGTCTGTAGGGAGGAATGCACTCACATTGCTCTGCCAAAATCTTCACTCATAAAGAAGGTGCAGCTTTATCCAATTTGAGTGTTTTATGTACAGAAGGGATTCAGGAAACTGTTTTATGAAACCATAAGGATGATTTCTAGTTCTGGTTTCTAGGAGAGACTTTAAAAATTTTTAGAGAGGAGATAGGTGCCCTAGTTCTGTAGTTTTCAAATGGTGCTCTGCAGCTATTTGCATCCTCTCTTCCCACTGTTTCACTTGCACAAAGCCTCTACTGTAATGATGTGGCTATGGAGGGGCTGCAGGAGCAGACACAAAGCTCTGGGGAAATCTTCCAGCTTGGAGAAAGGCTTCCAGGTGAAGGCGTGGTCCCACTGGTGGGGCATGAATATTGGGAAGATCAGGGGTATGCAGTGGAAGGTTGTGCAGCAGGTTGTTAGATCAGAAACGGAAACTGTGGGACTTGTCCCTGTTAGATGCTTCAGGTTTCTGTGTTGGCATGTTGGCACAGCTTCTGTAGAACGAGCTAATTCCAGGCCAGGCTTCCTAAGGAGAAAGAGGAATGGAACCTGTTGCCCAGGATGGGATCAGCTTTTAGCATGCTGACATGTGGCAGCTTGCACCTGAGTCATGGATTTCATAACAGCATCTGCTCAGCATCTGCAGGAATTTCCATCTCATTTGCCTTTCCCTGGTGTTCCCAGCTGGGAGTGTGGGTGTGGAGTGTACACTCAGGTTTGGGTGATGCTTCCACAAAGCCAGGGTGATGTGAACTAATAACCTAGTTCAGCATGTGGATATTTGACTTGGATTTCTCCTCAGTCTAATATGTATCTAGAGCATTGAAAGAAGTTTCCAGAAGATGACAAGCCAGCTTTGCATTGTGAGTGATGTCTCTTGTTCATGTTCCCTGTTTTTGTTGTTCCCAGCCTGATGGGCAGCATGGCCCTGTCGAACCACTACCGCTCCGAAGACCTGCTGGACATCGACACGGCGGCTGGAGGCTTCCAGCAGAGGCTGGGGCTCAAGCAGTGCCTGCCCCTGACCTTCTGCATCCACACTGGTCTCAGTCAGTACATGGCCCTGGAGAGTGTGGAGGGACGGAATAAATACGAAATCTTCTACCAGTGCCCAGTAAGGAAGATGTGTTTGTATTCCCAAAGTACTTCTGTGCTGATTGGTAGTGCAGAAGATGTAGTGGGAAGTTGAAGCTGTAAATTGAGTGGTCGTGGGAGCACTATGAGTTTTATATGTCCGAGGATCTGACTGGGACTTTAATGATGGGTCATGCAGCCAGACTTCAGGTTTTGTGAATATAGGGAAAGTGTTCCCTGTGTTATTTAAATGGTAACCTTGAAAGTCCAATGCTCTCTAATACATCCTGAAACTTCTCTCCCTTTCAGGAACAAATGGCTCGCAATCCATCTACTATTGTTATGTTCATTACAGGTAACACTTTAGATTAAATATTCAAAATAAAATAGTCACTGTGGGGTCATCCAACATATTTAAAAGTATTCCACTTGGCTTAATCTTGGCTTACCATGGGGTGGAGAGGAAATTCCATACACAGCATTTCTCTTGGCATTTTGAAGGTGGCAGGTAAATAGATCCACTTCCTCCATTCAGAGCTACTTTATACAAGGTTTGCATTTTGTGGATTAGTGGTAGAAAGGAGGGTAATAAACTTGGAGTCCCTTAGAATTCCAAAAGATCAAAGGACAGCACACACAGCTCATGCTCCAAGAAAGAAGTGGTAAGTACACTTAATTTCAGGAGTGGGAGTACTTGATAACACATCAGGGAAGGCAAGGATAATAATTTCTTGGTAGCTGAGCTTCAATCCAGTTTTGAATCACTAATATTGATAAACAGTTGAACTCTCTACTTTTCTATTGAACTCTATATTGCAATGCTTGGAAGATTTATGGCTGAGAAATTCTTGTGCGGGGAGCTGGTATGTGAAACTGTTCTTTGAGAATTAAATCTGACAGCTTGAGTGTCTGCTTAGCAATCAAACTATTCCAAAATAATGGCCGTGGGTGTGTGACAAGCTGTTCTTAGACAATGGCTGCAAGTGTACAAAATCCCAGAACGATACAGCCTTAGTCTTCTGAGGTTGTAGAGGAGTGCAGAATGTGTCTCTGATTTATCCCTCTTTTAAAGGAGAGGAAGTGCTGCAGTGTTCCTTAGAAGCTTTCCATATGGAAACCAAGTGATGAGACCCTGATTATAATGTTAAATACTTAGCAAAGAGATTCTTTGTTGGCTGTATCATTTCTGTAGGATGCACCCTGAACTCTTTAGTTCTTAATTGGTTTCTCCAAATTATCCTTGTTGGTAGAATGATTGGAATATTGACTGTCTCATCTCAATAAGCCTGGGAGTTTTTTACAAAAAATAATCAAAGCTTTAATCTTTTTCCTCGAAGTATTCACTGCAATGCGTTAGTGATAAATTTGTGAAAATTACCATCCTTAGGAATGCTTTTCTTCCTTGCCATCTAGGTACATCTTACTTGGAATGGTTTACATCTTACGTAAACAAAGTTGTCACTGGAGGTTATCCTATCATCAGAGACCAGATTTTCAGGTATTGTGACTGGGATTTGTAACCTTACTGCCAGGTTTTGGTGCTGCTTCTATGCATGCTTACCTCTCCCCAAGTAGTTTTGGGTATCTGATACAAAAGCTGGTGGTGGGGAGAGGAGAAAGCCCATGAAACTACTGAAAATAAACATGTAAACCAGAATGCTTCAAGCAGCTTTATTTTTTAACCAGAATTTTCAGAGCTTGTAACTTTGCATTAATAGGACCAGAATTTTGAATTATAAGTGGTCTAAAGTTTAGCAAACAACACAATATTTTTTCTGTGTGCCGTAAGTGTGGTTTTGCTGCGGGACTGTTCAGAGCTACTAAAACACCAAATATTTCAGCTAATTGGTCTCTTGAATGTGTAAATAAGCAGGACTTGTTCTGGTGTTTGAATCTTTATGCACATGCAATTTCTTCTAAATACAATCAAGAACCTTAATTCTGTCAAACTGGGATGCTGTAGAACCAAGTCCTTGGAATTGTAAATAAATTTGCTGCTAGAGTTTCTAGGTTGCTTTCTTTTTATAATGACACATCCCTATTTAAACAAGTGTTTTTATTAATATTAATTAACCACCTCATGTGTTTCGTTTTCTGTATTGAATATGCAGAGCTGTCTGCAGAGTTAATGCTCTCCTCTCTGTAGGTATGTGCATGATAAAGATTGTGTTGCTACCACAGAAGATATCACGGTGTCTGTGTCCACCTCTTTTCTACCTGAACTCAGTTCTGTACATCCACCACATTATTTCTTCACTTACAGAATCAGGTAAAAGTAACTGAATTAATTCTTACAATGCAGGATAGACCTGTGGAATGTTCAAAGTAAATTTATGCACAGGATTCAGAAGTGTTCTGGAATGAACAGAAGGTGCACAACATGCTGTACTTTTTAATAAAATAATCCTAATCATTACTTTGTCAGGTACACAAAATACCAGTCAAATTGGTAATTGCTAAAATACAGTGATGGGTAGGGGAAAGCACTTATAAGCAGCTCTTGTGATTTAGAAAAGGGTGAAAGACAGTGAAGCATGGAGATGGATCCTGCCAACTGATTTGGGTTACTTTAGTGGGTGTTTTCTTTTCCCAGTCTGCTTGGTGATCCCAAGGGCTCTAGAGCATTTCTTGAAAAGTATGTATTAAGCCTGTTCTTTGGCTCCTAGAATTGAAATGTCCAAAGACGCCCTTCCTGAGAATGCCTGTCAGCTGGAGAGTCGATACTGGAGAATAACAAATGCCAAAGGTGATGTGGAAGAAGTCCAGGGTCCTGGAGTAGTTGGTAAGTGAAAAATATCTGGAGAGAGTATTTACTGTTCTTCATATTAAAATTCTGTTACTGCCTGTTGGGTTGTGGGCTTTGTATCAAAATCAGTGAAAAAGAGGTGTGTCCTTCTGTTTTGGCTTTCAAGTTGTTTTATAAGGGGTATCTGAACATCCTGCTACTTAACCCCTCTTCAGTTTTTTATAATATCAGTAATTGCTGAGCATCAATTTATGCGTCCACTGGAATACAAATTGATCTGCCTGACTCTGTTGTGCAGTGCAAGTCTTTAGCAACTGCTAAATAGTAGATCTCCATCAGTCCTTACTATTGTGATGTAATATTTTACCCACAGGAGAGTTCCCAGTTATCAGCCCAGGGAAAGTCTATGAGTACACCAGCTGTACGACGTTTACCACAACCTCTGGATACATGGAGGGCTACTACACCTTCCACTGCCTCTACAACAAGGATAAATTCTTTAATGTCACAATCCCTAGGTTTCATATGGTGTGTCCAGTGTTCAAGGTGTCCACAGCATGAATGGTAAGCAGAGATGCAGTTGGCTAAAGCAAATCCCAAAATTATAAAAATGACAAAAATTACAGTGTTGAATAGTGTTGATATTGCTGATTCCATACAAAACGTGGCCCACGATTCAGAGCTCCTCACTGGTGCTGCAGACATGGCATTCCATGAACTGCTTGGGTTTCAGAGCTCCCTCCTTGGTGGGAGCACACTGATTAATTTTAGCCATAAAAATGTATCTCTCTATTCAGACATGCTCCAGTTAATGACAGTTTAAAAACTGTAGAGTCTGTGATGTGCATTAGTTCTTGATGAAAGTACATTTCATAAAGTCACTTAATGACTTTGCAAATCACCAAGATACTTCACTTGCTGTTAATTATAATCTAGTTTTAGTTTGGAGATTGTGGGTTAATTATATAATTTCTCCCTTTTCTTTGACACATTTAGAGAAGAGCTCTTGATTTATTTTATCCCCAGTGTTAATGCAAGCACTGAGGAGCTATGAGCTTTCTTTAGGAGAAGGCAGCTGCTTGCCCACTGTGACAGGTTTATCCCAGGGTTTCAGACACTCATTCCCAGTGGCTCTAAGAGAAGGTGCCAGCAGATGTCGTGCCTCTAACAGAAAATGACATCTTGTTACTCTTGCTCACATTTTTGGGAATTATAACTGCCTTCCTGTCTAAATTCCTTCCCTTCAGTTGATTGGAAATGTAATCTGCTCTTTTCTGTTGCTCCACTCCTATTTTAGAAATAGTAATGACCCTTTTGTTTTTAAGTTATTTTAATAAAAGACAACCTAAACCACCAAGAAAATGGGTACAGCTGAGCTACTGAACTGTGCCTTTACATTATTATTTGTATGGAATATTGAAACCCAGTGGATCCTTAGGGAGTGAAAGGTCAAGTAGTTTGGCAGAATGACCTCTGTTGCAAATTAACCTTGGTTTTAGGACATAGATCATGATGTCTGCTTCAGCTAATGGGGGTGATAATGCAGCCCAGATTTTTCTAGGCAATTGTTAGTGCTTTCTTACAATTAACCGGAAAGGAAGATTTTATTTAAACCTGGGTGTGTTTTGTATTAGGCAGCAAATCCCAATGGATCTGCAGTGGGTGAAGATGAAGATTCCACAGGCACTGAGGACTCTGAGATGCACGTACAGTGTTGGACATTCCTGCACCCTCTGGATGCTGCCGTGTCACACTCTTGGGATTTTTTCCCTAACAGTTTGCATAAACTGAACTCTTCAGGGCTAGTGCATAGGAATGTTTCTCACTGTTGTAAATGAACTCTGTTGCACATCAGGGCAACTAGCATGAATGTTGGTGCCAGTTCTCATATTCATTAAGAGTATAACTTCTATTTCCCTGGTTTGGAAGTGGGTGAAGAGGGAGGAAAACCGGGAGAGGGAGAGGAACAGGAAGGTGTTTGGGCTTTGTTTACTTTTCTTTTGAAGTGTGAAACAGCTTGATAGTCCAAAGTACTCATATCTCACATTTTTAAAGTATTGCCTACTTATGATCATACTGCAGATATGGTGTGGGGTTTTGATTTTATACAAAGCATTAGAAGGGTGTATCCTGTTGTCCTTTCTTGTGAGTTTCTGCTCTGGATAACTGCTGCTAAGAATGAAACTTGCAGTTTGGTCTGAATATCCCATTTGGGTGAGATTAGGTGCTGTTATGCTATTTTTTTTAATTAACATAGTAACAGCAAAAAAATCTGGTCATCAAAATGTATAAATTAGGAGTGAAACTGGCCTTATTTATAGACAATCTGTTTGTCAGTTGGATTTTATGCTAAGTGACTCTGACTGGAGAATGCCTCTGGGAATGTAGTGTCCATGCATAATCTGCCTCTAGTTAAGTAAGGAATTTCTCAATGACTACAGAGTATGGATTTGTAAATATGTTTTGTTTTGAGGTTTTTTTTTGTTACATGATGTTTGCTGTTGTCATAGGTGACAAATTTATGTTATGTATCATGTTTTCCTGAGCCCTGGATGGATTTTTGTAACTGAATAAAAAAGAAAAATAAATAGGAGGCTGGCAGAACAGCAGATGACTAGAAAATTTATATCTAAAGAAGTATCTGTTTGCTTTATCACTTTTTTGTTTCTGTTGTCATTAATAAACAACTTAACTGCCTCTTTTCTTCTGAAGTGCTACATGGGACTGTTTTTGCAAATACTTGAGCAATAATTTTGTGACCAGCACTGGTGTATCAGTTCTTTCTTTTGACAGTTCTTTCTTTTGACAGAACTTGTAGGTTTTATGAGGTAGATTGGTATATTGTGGTTCCAGCCATTATTGACTAATTTCCAGATTTCTCTGGTTTTGGCAAGTCCAGATATTGGATTCTTGATGTGCTTTTCCTGGTGCGTTCTCCACAGTGGCACGAGGTAGAAAAACAAATACTGAGTATGATCCCTACAACAGTCGTTAGGTGAAACATCTCCAGAAACAAAACCAATTTGTGTCGTCCATCGCAGGAGTCAGAACAACACTGAGTTGCTGGAATGCTTCCAAAACACTAGGATTTTTGAGGATTACCACACTATTACCTGTGAGGGGTAAGAAATTTCCACAAGTTTTGTCAAGGATCATTACAAGAAGGAACTAGGGCTGTCAGTGTTCTGTGTGTTTGCAAGGACAGATAACTGTCATGGTTCGAGGCTGTTCTTGGGAAGTTTCCTCCCAGGATCTCTATGTTCTAGTGCAGTGGAATCAGCTCAAGGGCATGGGACTCTACACAAGAAACATTGTCAGCTCTTGGGAATTTCACTCATTTTTGGGGAGTCGTTCTGAGCTGGAATTCTTGCTCTCTGTGGGAGAAGTCAAGATCCAGGACAGTGCTGTGCTTTCAGCCCCTGAGCGCTGCAGTGCCGGGGTTTGAGGCCTCGGCTCTGGGCACAGGTGGTGGCAGAGCGGTGTGGAGTGAGGAGGGAACCAGGCAGGGAATGGAGGGATTACTGCTCCTGCCCTGAGCACGAATGTAGTCTTAGCAGGCCAAAGAGGGTTTCTTTGCTTCAGGAAGCTATTTCAGCAGTGCTGCAGCTCCTCATGATGTGCATATGAAGTTGGGCTGAAGCCAGTGGCTTTCCTCACCCCTCCCAAGAAGTGTGAATCATGGAATCAATGGAATGGAAAACAAAGGAGTTGGTGATGTTTGGCAGCACAGTGGGAATGTTCACAGAGCAGCAGGAGAGAGCTGAGTCGATGTCCTACTGCCACGGACAGCACTTCACTGCTTTGGGTGAGCCCAGGTGTGGGGCAGGGTCACTTCGGTGCCTCCAGCTGCCCAACACTTCTGTAGTCACTGGAATCACAGGAGTGTCCTTCCCTTGGACCATTGTCCTGCAGGCTCAGCTGAAGCTCTGCCACCTTCTCCTGACTCAGATCTGCCTCTGATGCTTGGTTAGGACTTCACCTGGCCATCTAAAACCAGCCTTATTGAACGCACGTGTCTCAGCTTGTGGTGAAACCCTGGTACATCCAACACAAACATGTATCTGGTCTGGTCCTTTTCCTGTCCCTGTGCTGACAGTCTGTTTATAATTGTTCCGTAGGATTCCTTCAACATTTTTGTGGGATTTTGCTGGTTTCATGGAGAGGACCTTTGGCCATGATTTCTTTGCCATGACTACATCACAGAGAGAAAAACAAGTGGTATGCCAGCCAGTGAAATAACAAAACCCAACTGAAAGTTGCTGTGCAAGTTATTCCAGTGTTCTGGTGCTGGTGTTATTTTTTTCTGTCATTGTTTAATTTCTCAAAATTTATGCAAAGAATTTAAGGTGCAAAATTCATGTCAAGTTTGAAATACCATTTATCTGTGATGATACAGATAAATGTGTGCTCTGTTGGAGGGACACTTGCCAGATCTTAGGAAAGGAAAAGAGGTAAATGTTCAGCTGTGGCTGAAGTTCTTTGTTCCCAGTTCCTCAGCTAAGTGAATTAATATGGGATTTTTTTTCTATCATATTAATTGAGGGGATTCTCATTTAATAAGCTGCATCCACTAATCCACAAACATCTTATTCTTGCATCCCTTTTTTTTATGGTTTAAACAGAGGCAAAATCTTTTAGACAGAAAATAATATACTGAGCTGACTGATAAGCAACACATCAAGAGAATCTGATGTAAGTTCTGAGTGATTTAAGATTTGCTTTAGGTCTAGTAAATAAATAGGCAGTTTAGGCAGGATAAAAAATAAATCTAAGAATCTTTTTTAAGTATAACTGGTAGTTTTACAGGTATTTCATATGGTCCACAAGTCAGCACTGAACCTTTTTTTTTTCCTAGATAGCATGGATATAAGTATTAGTAAAGTGCTTTTGGGGTACTCATTTCCATTGTTGTTCAATGTTTTCCTGGGTTGTGAATGTTTAAATCTAGGAACCTCTGGAGGAAGGTGCCACTTTCCACTCCTGGTTTTTCCTTTGTGTGTTCTAAAACCCTTCAGTGTTTTATCTATTAATTCATACCATCAGGTATCTGGGGATACCTTAGAGCACCTTCCAGTACCTAAAGGGCCTCCAAGAAAGCTGGAGAAGGACCTTGGACAAGGGCCTTAAAGTGACAGGGCAAAGGGGAATGGATTTTAAGTGATGGGGTGGATTTAGATGGGATATTGGGAAGAAATTATTTAATCAGAGCACGGTGAGGCCCTGACACAAGTTTCCCAGAGCAGCTGTGGCTGCCCCACCCTTGAAGTACTCAAGGCCAGGCTGGAAAGAGCTTGGAGCAAGCTGGGATAGTGGAAGGTGTCCCTGTCCGTGGCAGGAACGAATGGTCTTGAAGTTCCCTTCCAACCCCAAAGTGGCGATGGCCCAGGCATGGCCACATGACACGTGAAGGAGGGCGGCACACGCATTCCTGCAAGCGTTCCTGAAAGCCTTCCCGGCTGGCGGGAGCAGGGAACACCCGCGAACCTCTCGCTGCTCGGCCCGAGGGAGCGCTTCTCCCGCCTAGGCTCCGTCAGCGGCTCCCGGCCACCGCCCCGCCCCGGAGGCGGCACCGCCGGGAGAGGCAGCACCGGCTGAGGCAGCGTCGCATCGCCGCTCGCCGCACACGGCAGGATTTGCCCGGGGAAGGTGAGCGGGACAAGTCCGGAGCAGCGGCGGCAGCACCGGGAGCCCGACGAGGCCAAGCGGTGGCCGCGGGGGGAGCGCGCAGGTCCCCGCTGCAGGGCAGAGAAGAGGGCAGAAAGCGGGGAGAAAGGCGGCTTTCCCCGGAAGCCGCGGGGAGCGTTTGGCTGGACCTGCGTGCTCGGCCCGGGGCAGGTGTGCTCCGGCCGTGGCCGTGCCCTGAGTCACGGCGGCCGCACCGCACCGCAGTGCGCTGCGCTGCGCGGACCGGGCGCGGGCCCGAGGGACGGAGCGGCCGCGCAGCGCGGTGGAACGCGGCCAGGAGGTACCGGCACCTGCCCCGCCGCGGCCGGGCGCGGGGCGAGCCGCTCCCCGCGGGGATGCGGCTCCTGATCCCCTTCCCCTGCCTTTCCCCTTTCCCCCCCGTGCTGGCTTCTGCGATGACAGCAGCAGCGGGTCTTGCCCGCCTGCCTCCTCCCAGGTGGGACTGCAGAGAAATTCTGTTTCACAACCGGGCACTGTGTTGTAGCAGCTGCTGTTTCTTGTCATTGAGATGGGTCGCATGCTCGACTGATACAACTAATTTAGAAAATTCAGTTTAAGAGGTGTTTTCTCCTTTAATTTCTTCTAAGTCACGTTGGGAATTGCTGCTTATATATATATGGTAATTGTTTTTCAAAGGTCGGAATTTCCTGATGTTGGGAAATTGAAAACAATTGTTTTCCCAAAAGTCGATGCATTGAATTACTACTGTTTTGCTGGCTCTGATGATTTTTATTCATCTGCCTTATATTTATGCTGGTCATGACTTGGTGTTGCTAAAAGGCAAAGCTGTTTTCGTCTGCTGACACATGGGTGACTGAGGACGCCTGGAAGATGGAGGTATTCCCAGGGTGGTTCTGTCTGCTGTCCAGAAGGGCTCTTGCTGTAACCACCAGGCTTTACAGTGCTCCTGTAGTTCCACATCACCGTGGGACAAGCTCTGGCCTTGAAGGGCTTCTTGAAAAGTTGTTTACCCAAGAAAATAAGCTCATCTTGCACATAACGGTTTTGTTTTTTATAGTTTCCCCTCTGCTCAACAGTAAGTCCTTACAGAGAGAAGAAAAAAGAGAGCAGGTTGTTTTTTTTAGTCATTATATGGGGTTTCTTAAGATACCTTTGGATAGGTTTAGGTTTTTTGTTTGTTGAGGTTTGGGGTTTTTTGTCAGTAGAAAAATTAACTAGACTTAAGGTTGAAAAGTATTTAAATACTTCTTTGCTGTGAACCCATCTTGTCAAGTCCACAGTCACTGTCCTGGGAGGAAAAAACTCCCTAATATGGTTAACGTCTGCCATGCTAAAATCTTATAGTTGCAGGCAGACAGTTTCACTACAGTTTTATCAGATGTAAAACTTGTTTTCTGAACACCTTTAATATTTTGGAACTTTGAATGCCACTTGTGCTTTAAAGAGAAACATAAATCATGTAATCCTAGCACAAGTGTGGTCCCTCTCTCCCTGCTGTGTTTCTTGATGCCTCCTCAGAATATCCCACTCTGCAGTAGCAGAGGTTTTTCAGTAGGAGCTATGATTGTAGTTCAGAGTCCGTGTGCAGAAATCTGTCTGAGAACTCCTGCTTTGGAGCTGCCTATGTTAAAAAAATTCCTGACCTTCCCATCACACTGCTGCCTATGGATTGCAGCAGCCATGGAAACCTGAGCCACTGCTGCAGGCACTTGGTGGGTTGTTGCCTGTGTCAGTCCCTCAGTGAGAGGAGAAATTTTGGGAGAGGAGAGGCAATAGGTCCTGCACAGCAGCCAAACCTCTTGCAACCCCTTGAGAGAGGAGAAAGGAGAGCAGTCTGGCTCCAGGGTTACTGGGGAATTGCTGAAAGAGAAAAAGCATTTGAGACCATGCTTTTTGTTAGGTGCATTTGTAGCTATGAGAAATTGGGAGGCCTGTTGAATGGTGTAATCAGAGAGGAGAGAAGAGACCCATCTGAGCCTGTCAGGGCTCAAATATCAGTTCTGAGAATAAAAATCCTGTTGTCAGAATAAAAATCCTCCCTTGGAAAGTGCAGTTATTTTTCTCTCTTGTGTTTTCCTGCTTTTCCTGGACAGGGCTCTCAGTTTTACACTGAAACAACTCTTGAAACCTTGGTTCATCACTGAGCACTTTGCTCTTAAATAAATAAACTTGTAATATCTCTTTATGCCCTCAAATTAGGGAGGCAGCATGACCAAGATGAACTGCATCCTGCTGAGTGCCTGCATTGTTCTGATTACTTTTTGTGGCTCTGGTGAGTAGAAAAGAGGCACTTCATGGTTTAATGTTATGGCAGAGGCTGGGAAAATCATGGACAAAAACGCCAGAGGGAGTAAAAAACAGCAAGAAAGGTCTGGATTATTTAATACCACTGTGGGGTATGTCAGCAACCATTGAAGCAGGACTTAGCTTCTGTTCCTGATTATCTTGGGTCAAGACAATCAGAACAGGAGATTCTCAGGAGAGAGAATTGAGGGCAGGATGTGGTGCTGCTTAACACAACAGAAAATTACTATTTTGCTGCTAGAGAATGGGATTCCTGTTGTGTGAATTGGAAACTAGTGTGTAGTATGAGAGGGAAAGGAGATATAATTAAAAAAAATTGATAGACTAAAGCTCAGCTGCAAGTATCTGTCATTGCCTGGAAAAGGCAGTCTTCAAGAGCAGATAAAAGGAGCAAACAAATATCTTGTTCTGCAGGCAGATAATGTTGTTTTTAAAAGTGACATAAACACGTGCTTCAAGATGTGCCTACCAAAATTGCCAGCCTCAATTGGTGCACTGACATAAGCTTGTCAATTTTAACTGAAGTCTTGACTTTAACAATTTTAGCTGAAATCTTGAGCTTAACAACGAGGCATGTGTTTTGTGACAATTAGATGCAGATAAGTGATTATTTTTTTTTCCTTTTCCGTTTTAATGCTGCCGCTACTGTCTCAGTAGTTTATTACTCAGTGAAGATAAACCCTTGTTGTCTTAGGTTATACCTTAAGATGTTACCACTGTGACAACAGCCCTACCCTGTGCAGGACCAACAGCACTTGCTTAACGACTGAAGACACTTGCTTGCAGTTAAAATTTGGTATGTACAGTATCCCACAGACTTAAAATAAACCCGCTTGGATCAGCTTTCATTGCCTGGATACCTCTAATCTGGCTTTAGTATGTGTATCTCAGCCTCACTAAAAAGGAACTTGCAAATACTCATGAAGGTCATGCTTATATCCAAGCAATAATATAATGATTTAGATACGGGAGTTGTAGCTATACAAGCATGTACATAGATAGCTGTATATCCAGATTTAAAAAATAAGCAAACAAACAAACAAACAAAAACCCACACAAGGGAGTTGGAAAAAATTAAAGACAACATTGAGTTTCAAATACAAGTTGTTAATCTATGAAAACAGATAAAAGATGTGTAGCCCACAAAATAAAGCTGCTGATGAATGGCTCAGTCGTTTATGAATTGACACTATTAAAATAAATGCTTTTTTCCTGAGGATGAAGTGATTTGTGTCTCAGGATGGACAGCTTTAACTAGATCAGGTTGCTCAGAGTCTGGCCTTGAATGTTTCCTTCCAGGGATGGGACATCCACCACCCCTCTGGACAATCTGATAGTGTTTTATCACACTTACTGACTCTTCCAGCTCTGTCTTCTGCACATTCTTCACTGAGAGCCTTGTCAAGTGCTGGCCCAGGCTTCTTAGGGCAGTGTTGGAGTCCCCATCCCTGGAGGGATTTAAAGGCTGTGTGGATGTGGCACCTGGGGACATGGGCTAGTGGAGGGCTTGGCAGTGCTGGGTTAAAGACAGGGCTTGGTGATCCAGAACCAGAATACAGAACACAAAACCATTTAGGTCTTGTTCAGCCTAAATGGTTCTGTGAATGCAGGCTGAGCTGGCTGGTGATGTCAGGTATCACTCAAGCTCACCCTGCATTTCCCAGTGGGTAAATTTCATACACAGTGCTAAATTCCTAGTGAAAGCAAATTTGGAAACTTCTAAACAATTGAACTTAAAAAAGAAAGTACATGTCTGTGGCAAAAACAAAACTATAGGGATGATGCTGGGGGCACAAATGGCCTGTGAACTACAGGACACAAGACTTTAGAAAAAGTGTCCCTTTTGGAGAGGGTGAGAGGCCAAGCCCAGTGATCTGTCTCTGAAATCTCGTGTCAAATTCTCATTCTCAGTTTGCTTTGAAATTGGGGGTACATTTTATACCTTATTAGCCACTGCTGTGGGTGGGACTGTGGTCAGACTTTCCACTCTTTGTACAGAATATTTCTTGACAGGAAGTTTGTGCTGAGTCTGTGCAGCATTTCTGGGGCTGAAGAACCAGATCATGCAGCTTCTGCCTCCCTCCACTGTCCCCCAATGCCATGGCAACACAGACCACAAGGCCTCCATCCAATTTCTGTGTTTGCACTATGGGCCCCATCACAGATTGAGCTTTGCCTTCTCCTCACAGTTTTATTCTCTTAACAGTGACAGTCTAAGCCCTGCTTCTGTCTGTACCAGAAACGGTGTTACTGTCAATACTCTCTTAATCTGTGTAATTTTTTTTGTTCCATAGGTAAATTGAGAACTTTCTCCTGCTGGAAGGCATCCCAGTGCACTGTGAATGAAATTGCTGATTCCTTCTTGTTGGATAATTTTGAATTCTTTTGCTGCCAACATGACCTGTGCAATGAGAGTGCAATTACTGGGGTTAACAAAGCAGCCTTCAGTATTGCTTCTCTAATGGCCATGTTATGGATGTTCCTGTAATAATCCTGATTTGTAAGCTGTCCTTTCAATATGAAGTTACACAAAACCATTAACTCTTTTCTATATAGCATATTTTCAGCTCCATAGGCAGAAACATTCCTGTGCAATTTTAAGTTGTTTCCCAAGGTTCTGTCTGTTAAATCACTGCCTCCATTAATGGGAAGGAGATGTGTGTTGTTACCAGTTATTGGGTGTTTTGATCTGTCCCCCTGCTAATGGGAAAGGTCAGCTCTTGTGAAGTCATGTTATCGTGTGGAGAACCTGGGCAAACTCCACTGGGTGATGTGAAGGAGAAGAACACTACATCTTTTCTGCTGGAAACTCTTTGTTTTCCTATCTCATAAACTGTCATTATTTTTGGTTGGCACTTCTGTGGGTTTTGATTTGTTTTGCTTTGAATCCTCCTTGTCACAAACCAAGCAGTGGATTTGCCCTCAACACAAGAAGTGTTGGATCATAAGTGTACCTTGCTGCAATCTTTGTGATGAATATGGAAATATTCAGTTTCAAATCATGTAAACACTTTGTTCCCATCACTGTACCTTTTTTTTTTCCTACAAGCCAATGATATAACCTTGTCAAGTGCTGTTATTTTGGGAGAAAGCATCTACATTTCTTAAACCAAAACCAAAATATTGCTATAAGTGAGAAATAATTCTCTCTTTTTTTTAAAAATATATATATTTATGTGAGCATGTAGACAACATGTGATAGCTTCTTTTTGGATTTTCCTCATATATTATCCATGCTTAGGATTTTATGTGAGCATGTGCTTTGCACTGAGTATTTATTGGTATACTGAAAATCAATTATAAAATGCTAAGGAGATGAAATAGCACATGTAGGTTACTTCCCCACCTAGTTAGCTTTTGGGTTTTGTTGAAAACAGCAACATGTAAACTTAACCCTTCAAGCTTCCACCTAAGAGTATTAAAATCTTGCAGAACTTTCTTTCCATAAATGCCAATGCACAGTGTATGTGTGTATTTATATAGCATGAATAATACCTGCTCCATATATAGGTGTGAGAGGTCAAATTCTGAAATACTTACATTGCTCTGCGCCATGGTGGAGACAGACCTTGGGACATCTCTGGTACCCGGGGACCCTCTCAGTCAGGTGAGATGCCAGATCCTCATTTTACTTTTGGAGCTGCTGGCATATCCCTACCAGAGTTGTGTCCATTGCCAATGGGATATCCTCTTCCTGAGGACCCTCACTTGTGCTTGTGACACCAGTGACACCAGTCAACCAGTCACAAGGGTGTTGTTCCAAATCCCTGGTGTAATCCACAATGTACCTTTTGGTTGAGCTTATTGTAACTATGAAAGTGTCCTGGGATCTCTCCCACCACTCTAAATACAGAAGTTTATCTTTGATAAATAAAAATGTCAAAAAAGAAGAACATGGAGTGTGTGGTGATTTATTGATATTTACAGCTGGATAGACGTTCAGTTGTTTTCATGGGAGGTGCATCCATGCTTCCTATCCAGTGACTCAGCAGGTTCCAAGAAGACTTCTCTCCTTCCTTATTTTTATTTCCCACCTGATTAAAAAGAGACACTGGAAGACAGCAATTTCTGCACAATGACTTTTTCCATTGCTGCAGCACCATTTGTCAAACTCAGGCTCATTTCTGGTGAAAAAGTATTAAAGCACTGACTCAGTATAAATTGGGGGAAGGTTTGTAGCAGAGAGGTGTCTGTTGTTGGACAAGGTGATAGATTACTTATGCTTAAATCATCCTGATGGCAGCATTTTTTCTCTATTATATTGTCACTGTCTCTTTTTGATGGTGGTAATTTTAAACTTGTTTCATTGCTGTATGGCCTGCATAAAATATTCTTTGTTGTTAAGTGCAAAAAGAAACGCTGTATTTTGTGTGTCTAATCTTGAAGCAATCATTTTTACTATTTCTTTTTTGGTAGCCTTGAACACTTTGTCTAAATTATACTTTTTTGTTTCTCTTCTAGAAGCAGCCTAAGCCAATGAGTCCTTGTGTTTTAAATGTGTTACTTTATTCTTGTAAAGATCAACCAGAACGTGATTTAATTCCTGTAAGGTTTGCATTTTCTGAGTCTGGCTGTGCTGACTGCTGAGCTTTCTTCTGCTGGCTGTTGAACAGTGGCTGCTCCTTGAACTTTGGCATTCCTCCCCCTGCTGCTGCTGTGTTATGCCCAGATTTGCTGGCCAGTCCACTAAGAGGACCATTAAAACCAAGAGGGACATGAAAACTTTAGTTCAAGTATTAAAATATTGAAATCTGTTCAACTCTGAGTTCACCAGGACTCCCAAGTCCTCTGCAAAGCTTCTTTTCCCCCAGTCAGCACCCAGCCTGTGCTGGTGCCTGGGGTGATTCCCAGCATTTGGGGTGGGTGTCACAAAGTGGTGCCTGAAAGCCAGGGACTCCTGGCTTTGGGCCTCTCTCAGTGGGAATCTCAGCCAGATATTTTGTGTGGTTCAGCTGTGTCCTGCAAGACCCAGGACAATACAAGTAAACTGAGGGTGCTGCTGTGCAGAGGTGTCTGTTGCCCCTTCAGTGACTGCTGGGTAACTTGTCATTGTTGCCGGGGTTGCTTTGATTTTATTTTATAATTATCTGAGTGGCTTGCTCTATTCTGCATTAGTGGCGTGACTAAAACCCCATCCTTTGAATGTGCTTCACTACACATCATTTATGTACGAATGGTCATCTGATTATCCAAGAATATTCTGCCCTACATCTACTTCCCAATTGCTTTATAACCAGAAGTCTCTTTCTGTGCGGGGACACACAGGTTATATAGGAACAAGGAGAAGGTAACAAATGGAAGCTTCAGCAGCAGTAGGAATTAATTCTTGGTATCTGTTTTTACCATGAATTCCTCCTCCAAATCCTTGTGGTGACCAGGTGTCCTTTGACTTGAACTTGGGCATGGAGAGAGCTTGGAAGCCTCCTGGTACTGGTAGGAATGTGAGGCTGATACACCTGGTTGAGAAGAATTTGGCTTTATCCTGTGTGAAATCCCTCTCTAGTTTTACCATCTCTCATCAAAGATGAGGTGGGATGTCTCTGTGTTATTTCAGGATGTAGGAACTTGTGAAAAGAAGCAGATTCATGGCGAAAAGCAGACAGGCAGAGCAAGCCGTTTCCTCCCACTGCTTTTTGGTGTGAGAGGAATGAGGAGGCTGACCAGTGAGCAGCTTTATTTTGTAAAAAAGAGTAGCTAAGATAATAGAATAGTCCCAACAGAGAGCTGCACATTAAGTACCTCACTGTTGCACTAACTGGGGCATCTGGATACTGCTGTTATATAAATATTAAATGCATTTAACAACAGCGATGTTCCTCCAGCTGGAAGAGAGTTTCATGTATTTGAATCTCTGTGTGTCTCCAAAGGCTTGGATCTCACTGGTAAAAACAGTCAGTCCTAAGCTGGCATCACAGCAGGGGAGTTTGGCTATGCCTAATCATCCAAGAAAGCATTGTCTGTGAGATCCCTGTGTTTATTTAGGCAGAAAAAAAAGCACACTGCATGTTCTGACTCCACACAAGGTGAATACTGCACTAACAGCACAGTGCTAACATCATTCTGCATTTTAGAGGGAGAGAAGGGAGCAGCTAATTGGCTGTGAGATCCCCAAAAGAAGTGTCTTGCCATCTCCCATCTTTCCAAGAATACCTTATACATTGGGATAAAATGAAGACCTGCAGATGATATTATTTTTATGGGTATGACAACTTACAGCATAGGGAAAACTGTCCTGGAGCCTAGGAAAGGGCAAATTAAAAATACTTTTGGTTTCTTTCTCATAAGTGGAATGAGTAAAACCAGAAGTGTTTGGAGCAAAGTTCCCCTCCCAAATACAGAAACCTCTGCATGTGATCCTGTGTTGGTTCTATTTAAGGGATAAGCAGTCTTGAATTGATTTAGATGCTTCTGAACCCATACCGCATGGCACACTAGTGCTGTTCAGGAATGGCAGCTTCACCGGTCCTTCCGCACAGGGTTGGTTTGATGCTTGATACAGTTCAAACCAGCCCCTCTACCAAAAATGGGTTGATAGGGATGGGAGTGAAGCACCTGCACTGCTGTTTTTTCGTCTCTCACAGGTATTTAGAGATGCTGCTGTGGGGCATGTTTGGAGAAAAGCTACGGAGACACTGCAGGATGGGGGTAAAATCACAAAGGTCATAGGCTGAGAGGATGGATGTTATGGTCAGATTCACAATGGAATTCATTTTGGAGACTGCTGCAAACCACATAAACCTTATTCTCCAGAGGATTCTCCATGGAGTGCTCTGTGCCATACACAAGCCTATGATTCTGGAGTTCATTCCATGCTCAGATTGCTATTTCCAGAGATGCTAGTCTTTCAGGGATCTTCAGGCACCCATCATCATTAGCTGTCATGTCCCTAAGTGGTCAGGGCTTGGGTGAGAACATGCACAGTGTCATCGTTTACCTCGCATCCTAGAGGAATGATGGTAAGACTGTTGCACCAGGAAATGATTAAAGAGATGAAAATGACAGCCACATCTTGAAATCAAATTACTCTTAAAGTCTGATGGGTTTCTTCTTTCCTGCTCCCAGTCATGGTAATGCTGTAGGATCCTGTTATTCTCTGTTCTGTGGGATGAAGCGATGCTTGTCTGGGGAATGGTGGAGCTGTAGCCCAGGACCCAGATAACCCTAGTTATCTCTAGAAATCTGTGGTTTGCACACAGATGAGAGGTCTATCTAAAAGATTGCAAAATACAAAATACAAATGCTGCTGCTGTCAGATACAAGGTACAGCTTCCTTTTGTACCTGCCTGTTTTACCCTATAGCAAGCTGGAGGTGGTTTTCTTTTTTTCTGCTTAGAAAAAGGATTTTCAATCCATTCCTCTCCCTGAAAGTGAGATCAATACAACTATTGTTATGAAAACTCCCTTTCCTAATAATACAGCAGCCAGATTTTCTAGTATGAAAATGTTTTAACTTTGTAAATATCTCTCAGTTACATTATACACTGCAATGTACTGAGCTGGTGGGATTTTACTGGAGACTTTGGCATTGCTCATGTGTAAATGTAACAAACTAAAGGAGAGTCTAAGCTGGAACGAAGACCTTGGGGTAATGGCTTTCAATTGAACGAAGGTGAGTTTAGAGCAGACATTAGGAAGAAATTCTCACCTGTGAGGGCGGTGTTGAGGCGCTGGAACAGATGAGCAGTTAATAAACACGTGGCAGTGTGTAGGGAGACGCATGTCTGGCTTGCAGATCCCTGCTTCCTCACAGAAAAATGGGAAAAAAAATTTGGGAACACCAGGAGACCCACAAGCCTCCGGGCCAGACCACCGTGCGGGCGGTGGGCGGTCCTCCGCGCCGGCAGGGGGCGCTGCAGGGGAGGTGGGGGGGGCGCTCCCGGCGGGCGCGGCCGGCGCTGCGGGGCCGCAGAGGCGGCGGCGGGGCCGCGTCGGGGCTGAGGGGGTTCGGCGGGCTTGGGGGCCGCGGCCGCCCCTCCGCCGCCCCGCAGGTGAGTGCGGACATCGCGGCCACGGCAAAACTCCTGCCCTCCGCCGGCGGGCCCGCCTGGGCCTCGGTCAGTGCGAGCCCGCCCCGCGGAGCCCCTGAGGGAGGAAGGCGGGGGAGGTGGCGGGGGTCGTGCACTGCCATTGCCAGGCGCTGATGGAGCCGGGCAGGAGGGCTTGGACATGTGGGAAAGGGTGGAAATGACTCTTTGGAGTTCTCTACGCCCCTCATGCACCTGCAGTGCTCTGATCTGCGGTTTCTCCACTGGGTCGCTATTATAGTGCTTCCCTTGTATTATGTATATATTTATATATAGTATATTTATTATGGAAAGTAAGTAATAATTCATATTGATATTTAAATGTGGTCAGTGTGACTAAGAAATCGTGTTTATAACATGTCCAAGTAATAGCTATATGAATGTTTCAATATATTTTTACAGTGTGTGTGGGGTTCGGTTAACACTGCTTCAGTTTGTGCTGTGTGTTGTATGTTCGTGCAGATTTTGGCCAAGGTTTTGTCCAGGAGCTTTTAGATCATATATGGCACAGATCTCATGAAAACAAATTTAATTTGTTCATCAGAAGAACCAGGATCTTGATGGGTAAGAGCGAAAGTGTGCAGGTACTAGGAGAAAACAAATAAAAATGGTTGTCTTTCAGTGGATGTGTTTCCAACACCAAATTATTTCGGGGAATGGGTTTAAAATAATATTAGGTTTAGCTGAGTTGTTACGCAGTTAGTTTTTCTGCTGTAGGCCTGTGGCAGAGAGGAGGGAGGGGACTGCCATCAACTTCCTCGGTAATGAGAGCTGGAATGAGCTGCTGCCCAAATCTGTCATGTGCCCCTTGTGCTGGGCCCTGTGGTCACTGACTCAGGGGACTGAGGAGGCTGGAAAGTGCCCAGATGAATAATACCAGATTAGGATTTTTTCAGATGGATTTGGCTGCAGCTGGTAGGGGATGAGTTAGGAAGGCACAGCTGCCACTGGGGCTTTTCTTTTTGGTAACGTCTTGTTGTGATCAGAGCTGAAACCTCAGCTGTACTGTGAACATTTGGAGAAAGCTGTTTTATAAAATTAAGCAGCATCTGTTGTGTCTCGTGGAAATTGTGGAAGATAAAGAGTTGAGGGATTACAGTTTTAACTAAAGATTGCAGCTTTAACTTGCTGTCTGTACCTCAGAAAAAAAGAAAAACCCATCCTTGGTTGATTTCATGCTGGGTGGGAGACGCCAGTTTGGCTTTCCAACTTGATTTGGAAAACTTGTCAGTGTTTAGTGTCACTGATGTAAATAAAAAAACACCAGGAAGGAGCAGTTGAGGTATTCGGGTAGGAGTGCTGGCAGGTGAGTCCAGCAAAATGATTCTGTCAGTCAGAGCTGGAAATGAGCTGAAATATTTACAAATACACCACCGTGTTCCATCTAGTGAGTCATTCTGGCCTCTTTGTACCTGGGTGAGCCTTTGGTGTGTCTGGAAGTGAGCTTTTCTCTGGGAACAGGTTTGATGTTACAGCTCTGCAGTGGTTATGAGAGGAGGGTTTTATTTACAGGTTCTGCAATTCCCATCCCCACACCCATGGCTCATTGGCTGATTTTAATGTTAGGAGAGATCCTTAGGACAATCCAGTCTGGAATTGTAGGTGATGTGGGCCATAGGTTGCAGAGTGTGATTCTTGGGTTGAGTTTTGGAGTGATGAACTGCTCTAAAGGCAGCCTCTGCTGTCAGGCTGCATTCTTTCAAAGATAGGCTGTGTGCTATAAACTGCTTTCCAAATTCAGGCCTGGTCTGTGGATGTGTGTTTCAGAAGTCGGTAATACAGAGTGGGAAGGACACAAGATTTTCCTCTGGGTGTTGCTAATTGAGAGTGACAATTACTGAGCAGGTACATTGCTGGTTGTACTTTTCAGATAAGCAGCAGTCAGAGCAATTCAAGCAGTTTGATGTTATTTAATGGTTTTAGCCTTAATGTGTGATTATTTTAGACATCTGTTTTGATGTAATCCCCACTTTCCTGCAGTGTCAGGCAGTGTTTAAGGTCAGGTTAAATATTAGCAAACTATATGTGGTTTGTGTCTTCTATTTATATGTTGGAGAGGCAGCTGTGCTGAATAATACTTTGTGGCATTTACTCTTTAATGACTTCTCTGGATTATTTTTGGAAGTATTGGCATTTTACTGGCTGGCAGTTTTTAGAAAAGGCACATTATGCATATTTTGGACATAAGGAGAAGTGTTGTTTCTCACTGGTGGTATAGTGGAAATCAGAACTGAACAAATCAGGCTCAAGCATTTCACAACGAGATACATAGAAGTATGAAGTAGTTACAGTTATTTGAGTCCCTGATACTTACTGTGGTATTATTTCATTTATTTTTCTGTAGCCATCGTGGAACTATGTGGAAATGGGGTAGTGGAGATGATTCTCCTTCCAAAACAGCAGTAAGTACTGAATTACTATTAATATCTTTTTAAGACTCTCTGACACAGAAAATCTTCCATTTTTCATACACTAACTATATGTATTTTCTCTTTTATAAAGCAGTTGTAAGACTAATTTTGCCATGACAGTTCTAGGGCTCTAAAAGTCAAGTTGTGTGTTGTTTCTTATCGCCTTGATATTTAATCTCTTGTGCTTGCCCTGACTCTGCTTATCCTGCCTTAAGGAAACATCTGTAGGAGTTATATAAGCTCCATCTTTTAGGGTATCTTTGGGTAGAGTAGGTTCAATATCAATATTTTATGGGTATTTATTTTATTTATCCTGGCTGTCACAACACAAATCAAGGGAATGAGGAAGTTCAGGTGTTCATACCTAGAATGCTTGGGTGGTTTTGCTGAATTTCAAGCCAAGCTTGCTAAAGCAGCTCATAAAGTTTAGAATTCCATGTGGCCTTGTAAAACCAGTCTGCTATAAGTATATATAACCCATGGAAGTTTTAGTATTGCATATGCTGACTATTGTAATAAAGTGGGACACCAAGTGCAGGCATTTGAGGGGCAGTGCTGTGTGCCCCATTTGGCTTTTTGGAAGCACCCTGGATCTCCCCATGCTGAATGTTCCCTTGGATCTCTGCAGGCTGCAGGCTCTGGGGACATGGCAAGCACGGCGGTGACGGATCTGACGGAGCAGCTGGCAAACACTGAGCAGCTGCTGGCACAACTAAAGGAGCTTGTCAGGGAGAAGGATGCTGAGCTCCGGAGCAAAGATCTTCAGTTAAAGGTACTGAGCATGTGTTCATGTCAAAATCATTGTTCAAAATCCCCCTTCAGTCCTTTTTGGTTGGCATGTTTTACAAGCTTCTAATCTGTTACAGCAGCTCTGGGATGGTCACAAGGAGCTATTGTGGGGTCTGGCCATTGCTGCTTGTTCCAAGTGTGTGTTCTGTTCCAGGATTGAGCTAGAAGGAATTTATATCTAATATCCTGAAGGCTTTTCTGGGGCTTTTTACGCTTTCAAAAAAAATCATAAGGTTGATCTTTTCCTACGAGAGGTTTCTTTCTGCTCTTTTTCTTTGTGGATGTGAACAGCCAAGTATTAAATTACTGCATGTTTTAAAACTCATTGGATATCAAGTTCTCTTAAAAAAATGAAATAAGCTTTTACACTAACATGAAGGTGTCTTTTTTATGAAAAAATAATTAATTCTTCTCATTAAAAAGTCAAGCCTAGACTTTGTATTGCTAGGAAAAAAATAGGGAAATTTATATAATAAGGTTTTGAATTCTATACAGTAGTAATCACCATGTGCAGAATGTTTAAATAAATAAGAGAATATTTAAATAATGAAAATGAAACATTGTAATGTCTTTTCAGGGAAGATATTTTTTTATAATCACTTCAGATTTCACCCTCTCTCATTTTTTTTTAATGGAGGAATTGAAGGAGGCAGTTGTCTGTGTAGCTAATTTAGCCTGTCATGACTTTGATGTTTGTAGGAGGAGAAGGAATCTGCTGATGCCAAACTTTCCAAGCTGAAGCTGCAGAACAAAGCCAAGGTTGCATCATTAACGTCGCAGCTGGAAGAACTTAAGAAGCAGTTACCAGTGGCAGGAGGCTTAGAGGCCAAAGCAGAACCAAAAAAGGTAAGGTGTTCTCATATTTGAAAGCAGATACAATTTCTGGGGTGCTGTAGGCTCTTTTCCATGCTGGACTCAATGGGGAAATTCAAATTTTAAGCTGAGTCAGGTTAGGATCAAGGTAGACTGAGTGGGTGCTGTCAATTCATCTGTATTTCTATTTAATTTTTTTATTTTTCAATAGAAATCTAGAAAATTGCACATTCCCTTCAAATTGTTTAAGTAAAAAATTCTCACTTCTTCATCCTATTAGCAACTCAAAGTTTTGACACATGTAAATCAGGCAGATAAGATTTGGAGAAGAAATGAAAATAAAACCTGTCTTGTTCCTTAGGGAGTGTATGACTGTCCTTAATAGCAAAATGTAAATTAAGTGTTGGAAAGTGACAGGTGTTTTACTGTTAACAAGAGAGTGTCAAATGTGTTTGTAGTAACTCAGTTGTGCAAGTACACTTGTATTTCTTCAGAGTAGGACTTCATATAGCTTCTAAAATAAATTTAGTGAAGCTTTAATTTTTCAGAGAGATTTGTATTTTAAAGCTGTGCTGGAAAGGAAAGGTAAAATCAGTTTGTTGCAGTCCCTAGTTTTCCTCAAAAATGTATAGTAACTATTTATTCATCTGATTTTTTTTTTGGCTGACAAAACATGCTTAGCAATTGATTTCTTGTAATGGCAGATAATTCCTATAAAACACCAGTCATAACTGGGGAAATTCTGATTAAAAACATGCTTAGGAATGGTTGAATTTACATTTTTTCCCCCAGTAGTCCTGTTTTCCCTCTGATATGTATGGACCATACTTGCCAGATTATTTGAGTTTCAATTGCCAGAGAAAGTGAATGTCCTTGCTGCACATTCCAGTCTGCTTTTTAGCAGTAATTATCAGGAATAATTTAAATACAGAGAATCTTATAAGCTTAATAAAAATTCTGTGCCAGCTTCTTCATGGAATATGAAATACAGAGAACTAAAACAGTCTGTGAGTAAAGTCTGCTTTTTTCACCAATATAATCAGACTAAGTAAAAGTGCAGAATTCAAGAGTTACCTGTTCAATACAAACCTCTCTGTTTTTGCAGGCATCAAAAGATGGAGACCAGGAAAATGCTGCAGCAAATCGAGGGAAAATATTAGTGCTGAGAAGGAGAATTGAAGAGCTGGAATCCCAGATCACGCAAAAAAATGAAGAGTTACAGAAAAAGGTGCTGTTTTGTATGACATGGTTTTTTACCTGTGTGGTGTAGGATTATGTTTAAATATGTTTATATAAGTAGATCTTTAATTCTGTGCTAATGAACAGACATTCTTGGATTTTTGTGTTGAGGAAATTTTTGTGTTGAGGAAATGTTACAGCCTCAGCAAGGGCAGTGGGAATTCTGTCATTGTGCCTTCAGTGAGCAGGGAATCCTGGATCAACGGAGAAGGATACACAAAGATGAGCTCTGTGGGTCAATGTTGTATTTAAATTTTGCTTTTTGAATAAAAGTACTGGTTTGCTTCCATTTTCCTCATTGAAAAAATAGGTCATAACAGGAGGAAGTGTAGGCAAGGATTGATTTCACGTTGTTGTGTTTTGTGGACATTCCTGCCACCATCCCCAGGGAAGTTAAGGGAATGCTGCAGAGTTTGAGAGAGAAAGGTTCAGTAAATAATGGTTACACTTCAGACAGATCCAGTTATACATCTGATTTTAATTTTGGAGTACTCTAACACAGGCAGTAGGGAAATGATGCAGACCATTCTTTTGTGCTGGAGATGGAAGCACAGACCACAAACAATTCTGCCTTTTCATCTCAGGATGCTGAGCTGGAGGCGCAGTGCAGCCGTGGGGCTGACATGGATGCCATGCTGGCAGAGAAGGAGAAGAAGCTGGCTGAAAGGGATGCTTACATCAGGGATTTGCAGGTGGCCTGTGGATCCAGTGATGCTGCCAGTCAAATATTTCTGCCCAATGAAGAATTGAAGGTATGTTAGCAGCTCATTTATAAAATCTCTGTAAGCTTTCAAGTTACCAATGAATTGTAGTATGTAGTTAATCCCTCTCTGAAATACAGTTAATTCATGGGAATAAAAATTCTTTATTGACTATCTTAATTGATACATACATACATACATATATATATATATATATATATGTATGTATGTATGCATGTTATACTTGCTTATTTTGTTCTTGCCAAGGAAAGGCTTCATGATTACTGTATCATTTTTCTGTTAATTGTCTTTTGGTTTGCATTGTAAAGAACCAGCTGACAGCTAAAGAGTCGTCACTGCAAAGCATGGAGATTCTGGTGCAGAACCTTACCAAGAAGGTGGGAGACAGTGAGGAAAAATGCAGCTTGTTCCAGGAGCAGATCCAGAGTCTGAAAAACATTCAAAGCAAGGAAAGAGAGCATTTCCAAGGAAAAGAAGCTACATACATGGAAAATGTAAGTAAATGTAGGATTCCAAAAGTTATCTCCAGTTCTTAGGAAAATGGTAAGAGTGCTACAAACAACATTGGAAGTAGAATACAGGTGTTTGAGGAGGATTGGGGCTTAGTTGATAGAAATGTGCTAGGAGTGAACATAAATGACTAATTAGTGTACTTAGTGTTACTGGAAGCAAAATTCATACTTAATGTGGAGTCCAGTATCTTGCTGTACCATTAATTAGACAGTTCAGTGTGGTTTTACTATAGTTTGTGGACTGGTTTCATATTTTTGTTTTTGGTTTTAGATACGTATGTTTCAAAATATTATCCAGGAAAAGGAAAAGGAGCTGGAAGCACAGAGAGAAAAGCATGAGCAGGAGCTTTTTAGATTAGCTGCTAAATCTGATGCAAGTGCTGACCTAGAACAGGTACGTTGCTCTGGAAACTCAGCAACTTGAATTGGGAGAGATGTAATTACTAAACTCTGTGACACAGTTCAAGTGTTGGGTTGGGAGAATAAAAATAAGTCTTTTATAGATTGCTTGATTATTTAACTTTATTTTTGGTAGCTACTAAAGGCTTTGAAACAGAAGCTCCATGAAAAGGAAGAAGTCATGCTGGGAAGGACACAGGTGATTGATGTCTTGCAAAAAGAGCTGGATGCCAAGGACCAGCAACTGAAAGTAAGAGTGTCATAAGTAGGAGTATGGGTATAATGTTTGACAGTGGTAGGGAAAATACTGTGCATTCAAATTATAAATGGTTTTTGTGCTGGTTTTTTTTAACAGGAGATTAATGAAAACCTGAAACGTCTTCTGTCTGAAAAAGAAAACCTCCAGTCTAAACTGGATGCTGAGAAACATGTAATGAGAGCCCAATTAAAAGACATGATGAAGAAACATGAGCTTGAAATGACAAAAGTTAAGGCGAAATACAATGCTGAACTACATGAAATTCAAGAGAAACATGAAACTGAGCTGCAAGAGAAAGACCAGGCCCTGGTTCAGCTTCAGAAACAAGTGGCAGAATTGAGTGGTGGTGGACAGAGTAACTCCAAAGAAGTCAAGGATCTGGAATCTATAACCAAAGAGAAGGAAGATTTGGAAGGTAACCTATTTAAACAGTTGTCATTGACAGTATTAAAGGTTTCTTTGCCCCAGACTTCTTAGTCTTTTGAGCCAATTTCATACTTACTGCAATTAGAAGTACATGAAATTTGATGGAATATTATTACCACAGTACTTAAAGTGATCAAGTACTATAATAATGAGGGTTAGAGGATTACCAAGATAATCACATGAACTGTAAATTTCTCACTGTTTCTAATTCTTACATTTTTCTGTAAGTGCTGGTGTCGTGTGTGTGACTTCCAGTTGCTAAGGGAATTACACACAAGGTTTGTATTAATAATCTCTATACAGTTTTAAATAATTCCTGCTTCTTGTTTCTTAGTCCAAGTGAAATTGAAAACAGAAGAGGCCAGCAAATCTGAAGCCAAGTTTTTGAAAATGAAGGCCTGGTCTAAATCAAGAATCAAACAGCTGGAGGATGAACTGAAAAATGTATGTGTAGCTTTGTGTTTAAGGCTCTGTGTCTTTCTCCAACTACTGTGCTTGGAGTTGTGGTTGGGAAAAAGTAAACTGTGGCGTAAATAGAATATTAAAATAATTGACTTTATGAATTAACATATGAAAATGGAATGCACATGAAGTGTTGATACAAGACGTAATTTAAATAAAAGAATATTACAAATTGTGTTACCAGCATTCAGGAATAAATTTCTTAGAGAGAGCTTCTCTATTGCACTTTAAATATTAGAAAAACAGCTATCCTAGATACTACTAAAAATAAGAAAAAAAGGACTTTGCTGTGACTTTGCTGTGTTTGAAACCCCCATAACTGTATTTTCTTTCAGTTTTCCTCTAAGAACAATGATGCATCTGCCTTAAGTAATCGTGTATCAGAATTAGAACTTGAAAATGAAGAACTACAGTCAAAACTGCAGTCATTGCATGAAATTGGAACTCAAAATGGTAAAAGAAAATCTTTTGCAGATGATCCAAAGTAAAGAGACGAAGAGAAATTGTGTCCTCATGAACCAAATTTATTATGTTTTTGTAGCAGAACTGCTGAAAAAGCTGGAGCTCTATGAAGAGCAGCAGAGGAAGCTGCAGGCTGATCTTGACCAAGTTACAAAGAGAGCAGCTTCACAGGTTGACTTGAAAATTGATTTGCATGAGTTATTGATTAATGGTGCTAATTAGACTTTGAGAATTGTGGGAGCTGGATTTTGGAGCTGAGAATTAATTTATGGATAGATGGAATTGTCAGTGTCAGTGGCTATTCAGTTGGAGAATATGGTTTTGAGTTGCTCCATAAGATTGATTTCTACCTACTTTGCACACACTTTAAATTACATTTTCCCAAGCAGTTTTCTATTTATTAAGGTAGGTGTAACATGGGTCATCAAAATATGGCTGTTATTTTGTAGAAAAAATCATTTTAATATTTTATGAAGTCATGGCACTTGTTTTTCACATACTCTACAATATCTATGATGTACACTTACCAATGTCATAGATTTTTATTAAAATGGTGAATTATGATGCTTTGCCAACTTACAATGTATTTACATTTGCAGAGGGGTGTGGTAATTTATTTTAATACAGAATTTCTCTTGTTAGGCCAGTGAATCAGGTAGTGTGGATGAATTGCAGAATCAGCTGTTGGAATGGCAGGAAAATGTCCCAGAATCAGAGGAGTCCCGGGATCAAGTCCGAGAAGAGAAATCTGCCATGGCCTTGAGAATGGCTCAGATTGAGGAGGAGAGAGAAGGTGAATTTTATTTCCAGTACAATAATCCTGTTTTTATAGATATGTGTGTGTCTGCTGTGCTTCAGACCAAATTGATAGCACATCACCATGACTCATTTCTGTAGTTGTAAAATCTGTATAGTTAGTGAAATTGCTGAAATTTGCAATTTCTGCTTTTTCCTGTTCCCTCAAGTTTGTTTTTCATATATTAATCTTGTTTTATATAATTTTTATTAAGTAGGTGTGCTGTTCTGTTTGCCATTTGAGCTGCTGCTTTGTAAGACTGCTTGACAGGCTTATTGTCTGCATATGATAAATGGTAAAAATGATTAAAAAACCATATTTTATCAATGGTAAATAGTTCCCCATTGAAATATTAAAGCTGCTTGCCTAGAGAACTGGTGAATGTGTGGGGAACTATAGTGTTGGTTTGAATTAGAGGAATGAAAGTGGTGCTTAAGCAAAATGCACCTGACATGGAATTTCTCTTTAGGAAATTATTCAAAATTCTATTTAGGATATTTAGTGATCTGTTAGTAGGTGTCACTTGTATGGGCCAGCTGAATAATGCTCACTGGCAGTGACGTGGAGGTGGTTTAAAATATCAAATTACCTATAGAAAATAGCATTTCAAGTAATGTCAGGTTTTAGAGCCTGCTAAATTATTAATCAGCTGATGAGAAATTGAAGTTGCTTCTATTAAAGCTTGTAAAAGTCTGGCTAAATTTTAGATGGCTTTTACTATTCTTTCCATGCCATCTGAACTAAATTACTTTTGTCCCCTTAGTTAAGCATGGGGAATGGCAAATTTTGATGCACAGGACCTACCATCATAATTAATCCAGTTAGTTAATTTGAGCCTTCTCTTTTCAATCAGCAACTGAATTATTTTTCACTTCCATGATCCATTTGAAAGTTCAGCGTGCAAGCACAGAAATGTTTTAAGGATCACGTCTCTTCTTTTTGAAGGATTTATGCTTTGGTATTGAAAGGGAATAATACCCCTCCATCAAATCTACCTGTTGGCACATCTGTGCTGGCCACAGAACCACATACAATATTAATAACACTTGTAAAATTTCCTCTGCCTCAGTCCAGGTTTAATTTTGCTTTTTTTTTCCCTTGGGAATAGCATGATCTTTCTGTTTCTTTTTTTCCTGCCGTTCCACCTGGTGAGCCCTGGACGTCCCTTCCCCCTCCACTCCTACCCTCCCTGTGATCTGGGCAGCCAGGGAGAGCAGTTTCCCATCAGTTTTGTGCATGCAGGTTCCTGCAGCAATGGCCTCTTGGAATGTACTGTTGCTGATTTCTCCTGCTCTTGCTTCTTTCTTGTGGAGAAAATTGCCAACAGTACCTTGCAAGGTCTGCCATTGATGGTTTGTGGATTTTAGAAATATGTGTAACAGCTGCTGGGTTTTAACTTGAGTTTCTCCTGCCTTGCAATACCTGTTTCTTCTTTTATATGAATGAAATCCTCTTCATTTTTTCACTATAGTAACAGCTGACTCCATATTTATCTCATATCTAGAGACAAATTTCTTGGCTTGCCACAAGTAGTTGTGACTAAATAAGAATCAAGGTAATTCTTACTGCCACCTGAAATTCAGTAGTGTTTAAAAAAAATAATATTCCATCCCATAAGTTGCTGAACTTGCATACATTAATATTAGCTACCAATATTTTAAGCTATATGTAAGTAATATGTAGCATCAGTAGTGACTCAGGGAAGTACAGACACATCATAATTTGTTATATGCAGTGCTTGTCTGAAAAAATGTGTTCTGGGAAGTTTTTCAGGTTTTTATGTAAAACATTAGAAAATGTATTTACTTAGTAATTGTTGTTAAAGCAATGCTCAATTTAACTGGAAGTGTTTTAACACTTGTCTGAGTGTGCTAAATCGTTCTAAAGCTCCAATTCCTATGCTTCCATTATTCTTGTGACAGTGGTAATTTCATTGGTTTTTTTCATTATCAGATACTTAGGAGCCTAAATGTGTTGGGTTTGTATATTACAGTGTCAGAGTAGGGATTAAATTTTTACCTGGACTAGATCTTATTCTTTGAACCTCTTAACTGACATTCCCTGTAAACAGAGGTTTAAGGCCTGTGATCAAAATTTGGCATTTAATTTTACAGCCTTGAAAAAGTATATCTAATAATAAAAAATGTGTAAAATCTAGAAAATACACAAGAGTGTTTAAAACATTTATGAATTGACAGTGCAAGAAGCCAAAGTGTAATTATAATCAGAAGTATGATCCAATCTATCAATCCCACTTGAAAAGGGTCATTTTTTTTTGCCTTTACCTTTTTTCCCCACTTATCTTTTCTGACAGACATTAGGGGTGTAATGTTGAAATATTACAGGAAGAATTTAAATCTAGCAAGTGCTACAGAATTGTGAGTTAAGGAAATCTGTGGTATAAGTAGTCCTTGGCCAACTCAGATGAAAGCAGAGTATTCCCTATAGGGCTGAATCTCCAAATAGTTCCTCCCAGATGCATTGATACCAGTTATCTGTGTTTTGTGTGCTGTGAGGACAATTGTGGATTCATGTGCTTAAACTGAAAGCCAAGTTTGTAATTATTCAATTAATGTAACTTTCAATTAAAGTATGGAGCCACCTTTACTTGCCCTCCCTTTCCCTTGCTGTGCTGATGTGTCTGCTTTGCATGGAACGTGTTGTTTCCTAATCTTTACCCCAAACGTGTTTTGTTGTATCACAAAACAGATGGGAATGCACTTCGGATGACAAATAATTTCTAACAATGAACAGGATACATACCTAAGCTTTCATATTCTCAATTTATTCAGTGCGTTTATTTACTAGCGATTCTGTATTTGTTCTGAAAGAATGATGTTACTAATTTATGATAAAATGGTTTGATGCCAGTTTGCAGTGTAGCACGTGCTTATGACTTCCTCAAATGATCTAGCTTTGGAGCTTGTATTAAAATTAAAGTTTTTATAAAAATTAATGTCCTTGTTGAGAATAAAAAGGCATCAACTGAAAAAGCTGTGGTTTTTATCATACAAATTAGGCATATTTGAACCTGGTAAATTGAGATGTAATTTGGCATTTTAATTGATTTGCTTTCCTTCTTGGTATGGTAAAACCTCACCCTTTCCACCCTCCTGTATAAAGTCTTCCTTTAGAGCTGATGAAGAAGACTTCGGTTTGCTTCTTCTTAGTGAGATGCTCAGACTTTATGTTCTACATAGCAATGCTGGAGGGAAGTCACAAGGTGAATGCAGTGGATTTTAATCTTTAATCTTGTTCCTGTCAGTCATTTGTAGGGACTTCACCTGTCCCTGGTCTCTTTTCATGTAGTAGTGTCTTGATATAAATGTAAATGCTTTCCTGTGGCACAAAACTGATTGAGGATGACTGGTTCTTTCCTGGCTGCTCTGATCCAGCCATAGTCTCAGGGCAGCAGGAGCTGGAGGAGGAACTGGCCACAGTTCAAGGAATGGGCAGGCTGCAGCAGGCAAGAAGAAAAGGCAGTCAGACCAGCAGGAAGCTGCAGGTGGGTTCCAAGAGATGTGAGTTTATTTTTATCTGTCTGCTAATAAAAATGTGGAAAGTACTGTTATTTATGTGGAGCTTTAGTCTTTCAAACATTAGGAGCTTAAGAACATAGATTGGAACTGAAAACATTGATACATTTAATGATCATGTACATAGCCAGAAGATGAGAAATTCCAATGGCATCACACCTCTTACTCCTTTCCACTGAAAAATCACAAGGTTCTCTCTGGAGTAATTCCCATGCCTGAAGCCATGTGCATGCTTCAGATGTTAAGGCCATTTTTGGCTTTTATAAAATCTCTACAAATCTCTTTGCTGGTGGAGCTTTACTGAATAATTAGTGCCACTTCATTCATGTGGACTTCTAGGTAGGTGGTGCTGTACCTTGCATGAAAAAGTGGTAACTTTTTTAAGAATTAGGATGTCATTGCCCCATTAACAGACCATTGGACGAAGATAATTAGTTAACTGCCACTTCAGAGAACTCTTCAGAAATCAGGACACTAATTAAGATATCCAAATCTTGTTATCCATTAACTTCTCAGATAGCCAAGGGTATTTTTAAAGGCTTGCAGGTATCTTAAAAAACCTGTGGGAGACTTGGCTTTTCTGGAAATAATAGCTGGAAGCTGGGGAGGTCACTTGAGTCCACAGCAATCTGACATACATGCATTTAAGTGCCTGAATCATTGCTGAGTTTTGGGATTTTTGATTGTGGTTTTAGTAGCAGAATTATCTTACCACTGCTTGTTTCCTTCTTTAAGTTAAACTTCCTTCTCATGCTTTGTGTGTAGGAAGAATTCCCCTTCGATGGCAAACAATGCTTCCAAGAACTGAATGTCACCTTGGATAGCACTGACTCAGCTGAAGGAGAAAACATGGGAGGTTGGTGGCCAGAGTACCCTTCACCCAATGCAGGTGTGATAGCGACTAGACAGTTGATGAAAGCATGCACACAGCATATGCATTTTATGTCTATTTTTGCTTTCAAATTCAGCTAACAGCCCATTTGTGGTGTATTCTAATATTTGTTGGATTTTTTTGGCTTGTGTTTTCTTCCTTTCCGTTTCCAAGCATGTGCGTGCTGGATGAACTGCCTAGTTCTGGCTCACAAGTACAGCATCAGTATGGCTGAGCACTGGAATTGGCTGAGCTTTGATGCCCATCAGATATTCCACATGGCAAGATCATGTGTTTGTTTTAAGTTATGTCTTGTTCCTCTGAATGTATTTCCAGTTTATATCACAGTTGTGTTGCAAACCAGAATTCCATTTCATTGCTGCTTAATTTAAGAATACAATTCTCAGTTTTTAATATTGATGTTTCTATATCAGTGGTAAAGATTGCAAATACATCTTTTTGTTAAGATGGAATGGGTTCACTTGCAAATTGTCAGTCCAGACCAGTTTATTAATAATTACTTAATGTATGATCCTGCAAGCCCTTGATCAACTTGTGGTTAATGTAACGTGAGCCACACCATTGGTTGAGCCACAATAGCTGTGGCTCAATATTTGAGTATTTCTGCTAGGTCCTCTGAGTTCGTGAACTCTGCAACTTATTTTGTTTTTCCAACAGTTAAGGGTATTTTGCCATCTAAATTTTGGGGATGTAGTGCCTTAGGCATTTCCACTAGAAATAGGTAAGATTTGTTTGTGCCCAATACTGATGAGAACTTGGAATAAAGAGTTGCAGCCATTTCTAGATTTGGAAATTTTGGTAGACTTCTCTTGAAAGAATTTTCCTTCTTTGACCTGAGTAGGTTTACAGAGTGTGGTTGAAGAATTGGAATGGGAAAGAAACCAGCTGCAGGAGCAAATACTTTTTCTGGAAGAGCGTTGTCAGGATTTGGAAGACAGATTTCAGCTTCAAGGTAGAATGGAGGCTCTCCAGGTGAGCTTTGGAGTTCTGTAAACCTCATGATGCAAGGGAATCATTCTCAGTTTATGTTCTTTATATCACAGCCTATGGTAAGCCAAACTCATCAATTTGCAGCTGACAAAAAATGGCTGAAACCTAATTTACACTCATTAATTATGTTGTCAAAAAGTGTGCACATTCTGTATTATGCTTTGAGGTTGAAGCCTATTGCTTTTGTTCAGTGTTATAAATGAAAATTTGTCCAGCCAAATTAAAAATGAAAAACATAAAATATTTATTTTGCGATCAAATTCTATCTAGCCAGCCACAAGGAAAGAACAGAGCAGAGCCCAGGGTCGGCTCTGGGTGTGCAACAACGAGGTCAGCCTCAGCAGAGGGTTTCCTCTATGCCCACGCCTCCATCCTGGCACAAGCGGCTTTTATAGGGAAAATTCCGCCTGAGACCAAGATTTCGGCAGTCAGTTTTCCTTCTATTCAGAGTCTATAGGTTAATGGGATTTTCTTTCTTGGTGATGAGGAAGAACAATTCAGTGTCCGGAGTTGTTGAATCCCTTGATGAAGTTTATGGGAAGGCTGCATTCACATGTATTTGCCCGAGGATTTCCATGATACCCATCTCGGGTCCTTCACGTGGTGACACGGCCCATCTCCTGGCCGAGCCACATCCTTTTACTTGTAAATCAGGTTTCAACACACACCAGGTTTCTCCTCCAAGGGTGGGGGGACTCCTAATACAAACGTGTATACTCCAACAGATATTCAATATCACATATATCATACTAGAAATGGCGCAAATTATATCTACTACACATAACATTCAGCATGTGGAAAATTATGATTAGGATTAAGCTTTATTTGTTCTAGAAACCTAGTAAAAAGACAACATGATTTTCATAATTCTTTGTAGAGGTCTTTGCCAGAAGGTCCAGAATTAGGTATGGTTATGACTCCATTGATTTTTCCACTTATATCCCTCAAGTTTCTTTTCTGTAAGTGTGTGTGTTTATTTAATTTTTCATATATATATGTCTACACATTTTTAGAGAAGAAACTGCTTATATAAAAATGATCTATAATTTTATATAAATATATACACATGCAATCTAAACTCCAGATATTAGCTAGACACATAGTTATATTTTAAAACTATTCCCTGAAGGCCCCACAAAGAATAGTCGAGTTATTTTGAAAGGAAAAGTTATTTTTAGTATTGCCTGGCTGACAAATTACTGTGGTAATTTGTGAACTGTATTTTCACTGAGTGACACAACTTATCTTTCACTCAAACTCTTGGTGCTTTACTCCTAGTTCTTTATCTGTTAAGTTGCTCATGTATAAAAAAGAATGACTGGTTTTAAGATGGGAGACAGCTTACATTAATTACTGAGACTCTTGTAACTAAGCCTTTCAATACAGGTAACGTTTGGTGTAGAGGAAGAAGGGCAGCTGTTGAGGGCAGTGCAGGTGTGTTCCTCCAAAATGCCACCTTCTGTTCACAGATGGTGACAAGTTTGCCACATTTGTCCTACTTGCTGTTGATTCTGGATGTGTTTTGCTTTTGGTTGTTGGTTGCTGTTGTACGATTTTTTTTTCTTTTATTTCTTGTGGTTTTATTTTTGAATTGTTGCAGTGGATCTGACTAGAGTAGGAGATTCGTACTGTGTTTGAAACCTCCAAAAAGCTTGTTGAACAAAATGAAGTTCTCTCATGCTTCTCTGGGTATGATAATGCTCTTCATTATTGCTTTGTTGCAGAATGAGAATGAGCGTTTGCAAACTCAACTCACCCAACTACGCAACCAACAATTGCGAGATGCAGAAAAGCATCAAATTCTGATCTCTGGCTTGAATGAGCAGCTTAAAGGGTAAAACAAAGGTTCTTTACAGCTTCACACACCACTGACTTTCTCTGCTTTAAACTTCAACTTCTAAATAGGCATATAATCTTTCAAAACACTTGAAAAAACAGTTAGTTGACTCATGTATTTGTTAGCAGTTGTGTTATTTTTATACTTGGAAGTTAAGGTGGAAAGTGTAAAATAATGATTCTCTTAGTATGGGGTTAGTAAATTTAGAGAACTTAACGCAAGCTTTGTTTTCAAAATGTCTAAATACGTATTTTCTTCTCAGTTTGAGTGACAGAAATAGTTTCCTTGAAAATTCACTTGGAGAAAGAGAACAAAAACTGATGAGCACGACAGAAAAGCTGGAACAAGTTGAAACTTTGAGGAAACTGCTTCAAGAAAAGGACATTCTAAATAAAGAGCTTGGGGAAAAGTTTGTGCATGCTGAGCAAAAAGTAAGTTAAACTTATAGTTAGTATTTCACTTATTAGAACTGATGAGTTTTAACCATAACTTTCCATTTGTGTCCCAACAGAATTATTGTTTTCCCAGTCTGAAAGTTGGTACTTTGTCTTTACAGTTTTGTTCATTTAATTGCTTTGCTTTAAGTTTGGTGTAAGGATTTCTTAGACCCAACACAGCTTTGCATGAAAGTATTTACATTTCATTGGGGTGAAAAGTTTTTTTTAATGAATTTAAAAGTATAAACTTGATTGTTGTGTAAACTCAATATTATAACTGTTAGCATCACAATTTTAATAGAATTTTATGTATTTCTATCATATGAACTTCTGTTTTTAATACTAAGCTGAATGAAGCCTTAAAGAAATGCAGTGTCTATGAAGTGGAGAATGTTGAGCAGAAAACAGCCATCAGTGATCTCACGGAAAGAGTCGCTACACTGAAAGAAAAGGTAACTTATAAAAATAATGTAAGAGAAGAAATTCTGTGTTCATTTTTCATGGCCCGTTTAATTGTCAGCAAAAGTTATAGCATGAGCTGCTTTAAATTTCATACACTGAGCTTTCTGTTTGCTAAAACAATCTAAAGAAGAACAACATTGGGTACAGGCTGATTATCTTAAATGCTTGTTCTACGTGTGGGTGTAGCTTCTCCCTCTAGCAGATATTTGGAATGTTCTTGTAACATTATTTTCTTGCTGTTTAGACTTTGAAACAAGACAGCATGGTGGAGTCCATGCAGCTGACCCTGGACCAGACAAACGAAGAGCTTGACAAGTTGAATTCAAGCCATTTGGAGGAGAGGTCTCAACTCATTCTAGATCTGCAGAAATGTGAAAGAGAAATCGATAATCTGAAAGAAGTCCTGTCAGAAAAAGACAGGGAGATGTCTGTTCTGTCTCTGAACATGACAGAATATTCTGAGCAGGTTATGATCCTGAAGCATCAAGTGCAATGCAAAGAGGAGGAGTTGCGAGGTTTGGAAGAGGCTTTATCAAAGGCTGAAAGGGAAATGCATTTGCTGAAGGAAGTACAAACAGCTGACGTGAGAGATGCCAGTGTGAAGATCTCTGCCCTTTCTGAGCAGAGTGACACCATGAAAATGGAGCTGGAGAGAGCAAGAACTGAGAATGAAGCTAAAACCAAGGAAAACGAGGAATTAATAAGGCAGAGCACAGAGAACAGCATGACAATTAAGGATCTCCGCTCTGAAATAAAGGCCAACAACATCGCGTACCATAACAATCTTGCGGAGTGTGAGTCACAAATTGCTCTTCTGAAAGAGCAAATTACTAAATCATCTGAAAAGCTGCAAGAAACAGAGGATAAACAAAGAAAAGAAATGGAATGTTTGAAATCTCAGCTTGAGGAAAGCAATGCTCTGAAGGAAAAGTGGAACTGTTTGCTTAAAGAGAAGGAGAGCAAAGCACAGATGTTGGAAAATGAGTTAAAGTCAATTAAAGATTCATACAACAAACTGGCTTTGGAAAACGCTAAAAAAGATGAAGAGTTGGTTGAATTATCCAGAAAGCTCACAGAACATACTGATCATGAGGAAACAGCTAAAACAGAGTTGCAAGAGAAGCAAGAGCTCATTATTTCATTAGAGCAGAAACTTGGGGCTTTGGAGAAGCAGAATGAGGAGACTAAACTTAAATTAATTTGGGATCTGAAAGCCAAAGAGACATGTTGCAAAGAACTTAATGACCAATTAAATGAAATAAATAAACAAATTAAAAAATGGGAGATAGAGACACAGGAGAAAGCTCTAGCTAATAGCCAATTGCAGGCAGATCTTGAAGAGAAACAAGAAAAATTGACAGAGCAAATAAAAACAAATGAATATCTGAAAAAAAGTATAGGTACAATAGAAAACGAGAAGGAACAGCTAATCAGAGAAAATGAGAATTTATTCAAACTCCTGGATGTAAAAGAGTGTGAATTGTTAAAGAAAATTCAGGCTGTGGCAGAATTGGAGACTAAGTTATCTGTTAGCACTGCTGAGTATGAAAAAACTCTTTCAGTACTAAATTGTGATAAAAACACTCTGGCAAAAGAGATTGAGCAACTGTCAGTAGTTGCCAAGCAAAAGGAAAGTTCAGTTGCAGAGCAGCTGGGGGAGAAAACAAAGGAATGTAATGTGCTGACTGAGCAGTTGTCTGAAAGCAAGGAACAGACTCAACAGTTGCATGAACAAGTGCAATCACTGCTCATTCAACTGAAGGAGATTAGAGATGAAGAAGTAAAGAAAGAAGAAATGTTAAATAATAAATTATCTGAATGCAGTGGTCTAATCCAAGAGCTCAGCCATAGCAAGGAAAAGAATTTACTCCTACAGGAAAAAATTCAAAGCATAACTTTGGATTTTGAAACTGCAAACAAGTCTCTAGAAGAGAAAAATGTTCAAAATGATTCATTACGTAAGGAAATGGAAGAGAGTAAGTTTTGTGTTGTAGAATTGCAGGATGAAATAAAAAATCTTAAAGATGAAAAGACTAAATTAACTCAATTGGTAGAGGAAAGAGACCTGGCTGTGAAAAGTCAGGGTTCAGAACTTGAGAAGTTTCAGAGACAAATTTTTGAAAAAATGGAAGAAAATACAGGGTTAAATAATCAGCTACAGCTATTAAGCAAAGAAGTGGAGGTGCTTAGGCATGAAAAGGAGGACTTTTCAAGGTTATTGAGTGAGAAATCAGATGAATGTAAATGTCTCCAGTCTGAAATTGCTTCTGCAAGGCACCAAGCAGAAACATCAGCTCTAGAAAATAAAAAATTGAAAGCAGACATAGAGACAGTCAATGTTACAGTAAACAAAAAGTCGGAGGAAATAGCTGCTTTAACTTCACACCTGTCCCAACAATGCCATAGTATTTTAGATTTGAGGGACCAAATTGACAGCCTGTTGATGGAGAAAGAAAACTTAAAAATTACCTTTGAGGAAAAAGAAACTCTCCTTTCTGAAAAAGAGGCTTTGATAAAGGAAATGAAAGATAAAGTGTCAGGAGAAGAGCGATACGTGGAATTCATTGCAGATCTCCGGTACCAAATACAAGCCCTGAACTTTGAAGCCGATGAGCTCAGACATGCAATGCAGGAAAAAGACAATGAATTTAAGAGGCAAACCCAAGAATTTAAGTTATTGAAAAATAAATCTGAAGAGTCTGATGTACTTAGGGTTCAACTGTCTGAGAATATGGAGGTTATTTCTAACCTTCAAAGTCAGCTTAAAAACATGACAGAACAAGCATCCCAGTTGAATGACTCAATTGCAAAGAAAGATGCATCTTTAAAAGAAAAAGTAGATGAATGCATTGGTTTAAAAGCACAGCTTTCTGTTGTACAGGATTCTTGTGTTGTGCAGGAGAAACAGTTACAGCTTTTAGCCTTTGAAGCAGAACAGTTAAAAGTACTTGTTTCAGAAAAAGAATCAACCATCAATAGTATTTCAACATTCAGTGAGAATTTAAAGATGCAGCTTCAAGAGAAGGAGGCTGAGTGTGGTGTCTTAAAGAAACAGATGGTGGAGCTGCAGGAAATTAAAGAGAATTTCCAAAAAGAAATACAGCGTCAGAAGAATGTAGTAATTGAGATGGACCAGTCCTTATCAGAAAAGGAATCATCTCTTACAGAAAGCAAATGTCTCCTTGAAACTCTGAAGGAGAAAGCAAAGAAAGATGAAGAGAAGGCACATTTAATTTCTCAGCTCCAAAGTCAGATCCTTGAACTAACACAAGAACTAGAAAACTCTAAGGAGTTAGTCCGTGAGAAAGAAAATGCCTTTTTATCTCTTCAGGAGAAAACTGAAGCACAATACAAGCTGAGAACTGAGTTGAATGTGGCTCTTGGGCACAAAGATGAAGTTATTGCTGGACTGCTTAATTCCTTAAAGGAGAAAGATGCCAGCATACATCTGGCAGAGAGCAATGTTAATGCTCTTTCTAGTGAGATTGATGTTCTCAGATCCAAATTAGAAGAAAGTGGAACAGCCATGAAAAACCTGACTGAGAAATTTCAGGATAAGAACAAGAAGCTTGATAATCATCAGAAAAAAATTGATTCTTTGAATGCTGAACTTGATTCTCTTAAAAGTGAGCACCAAAAAGCACAAGACCAAATAAATACTCAGGAACAAAAACTACAGAAGAAAGACTTGGCTGTGGAGTCTCTGCATGTGACGTATGCTGAACAGGCTGAGAAATTGGAATGTTTGAAGTTGGAGTCCAACAACGTAAATTCCAAGTCATCTCAAGACTGCCATGACAACGTGCTTTTAATAAATAGTCTGCAGTGTCAGGTGGAGTCTTTAGAGAAAGAAAAAGACCTGTTGCAAGATGATGTTGGTAAACTGATGGCTGAAAACACACAGCTTACTGCATCTCAGACTGATTTGGAAAAGAAATTGGAAGAGCTCTGGGAAATCCATGAAAAACTAGAAACGAGTGAGAATTATTCCAGGATGCAGATAGATGCTCTCAAACTGCAGATGAAGACTGAAAAAGAGAAGTTACAGATGCAGGTTAGTGTAAAGGGTGAAGAGCTTTCTAAATTAGAACTTAAATGTCAAACTCTAGAAGTAAGTTTGCTTGAGTCCGAAAACAAATGGGTGGCAGAACTTGATAGGGCAAATTCACAAAATAATGATCTTACTGAGCAATTGAGTAGTTTAGAAAGTGCAGTTAAATCAAAAGATAGTGAAATCCAGTCTCTGCAGCAAGAGCTGGATCTTGTAAAAGAGAAATTAACTCAGAGTTTATCTCCATTACTTAGTAGTAGGTTTTTAAGTAAAGAAAAGAAGGCACAAATTTCAGATTCTGAACTGCAGCCAACCGATAGTAAAACTCAGCTGGAAAAATTCTCCACTCTGGTAGCTGCTATTTTGAGCAAAGAAACAGAAGGAGAATGTTTGCAACTAGCGCTTTTAGAAAAACAGAAAGAAATAGACACCTTGAAGGATGAATTAAGAAGTATGGAGTTGCTCAAGAAGCAGAAGGAGGTGCTGCAGAGTGACATGGAAAAGATGAAGGGCAAATATGTGTCTGAAATGGAATGTCTGTCAAAAGAAATGGTCTCACTCAAGGAAACAGTAGGTAAACAACAGTGTCTCCTAAAAGAAAGGGAAGAGTCTTTGGTAGAAATAAATAAGCAGGTCGAATTTCTTCAAGATAAGATGAATAAATCAGAAGAAATGGTAAGAATTAGTCAAGAAAAGCTGCAGGCTGAAGGTAAAAAAGTAGCAAGTCTCCTTGAAGAAATAGGGGAAAAAGACAACCTCATTGAAAACTTAACATCCCAGGTCAATCAGCAGAAGGATTTAATTTCTGGTCTAAGCCAGCAAATGAAAGAAAAAGACTCTTCTGTTACCCAGGTCATGGAGTCACTGTCTAATGAAATGCTGAATTTTTCTGAAGAGAGGAGTACATTAAATGCCAAACTTGAAGACCTTGAGGCTGTTCATAATAGTTCAGTGGCAGAGCTAAACCGAGTATTGCAGGAACTTGGGGATTGTAAGAAAGAACTGGAACATAGCCAGGTTATGTTAAGCAGTAGAGAAGCGGAGTTTAAAGAATTAATGAATGAAAAAGAGGAGTTGAGGTGTAGTCTTGAGAAAATGGGAAAGGAAAAAGAGACTCTGAAAAAGAAGCTTCAAGCAGCGTTGATAGTAAGAAGAGATCTAATGCAAAAAGTTGGGAAATTAGAAAAGAGTAGACAGGAAGAAATAGAAAAAGAGCAGAAAAAAGCAGAGGATCTGTTGAAGCAAGTTAATGAGTTAACAGACAAACTGAAACTAATTGAAGGACAAAATAATGATTTTGAGTCTCATCTTGGAACTTTGAAACAACAACTTGTGGAAAAAGATGCTAAGATAAGTGATCTGACCAAAACCTTATCTTCAAGAGCATCCTATTTAGTGGAACTTCAGCACAATATTGCAGAACTGAATGTTGTCATAGCTGAAAAACAAAATGTTTGTGAGCAGAACCTAAAATCTTTAGGGGAGAAGGACTGCATGCTTGCTCATCTGCAATCTGTGCTTGATGAAAGAGCAAGGGCATATGAAGAGGAACGTTCTCAGTTGCTCTTGACTCTTGAAGAGGTGAAGTCTGAACTTAAAGAAGAATTGTTGAAAGATTCCAGTTTAGAAGAGCCTTGTTCAAGTGCTGGGAATGAGTGTCTGACTCCCAACAATGACGTTAATGCCATGAATCAATTACAAAAAGAAAAAGAAGCTTTACAGAGGGGGCTTTTGTTCGTGAAAGAAGATACGAAAAAAATCCAGCAAGAAAGGGAAGAGCACATGAAACTGGCAGCAGATTTTGATGATCAGAAAACCCACCTTGAGCAGCTCAGGCAAGAACATAAAGCACTCTGGGAAGTTCTCCAAAGAAAATGTAAAGAGCTGCGCTTTAACCAGTTAGAAGCAAAGGAGCTGGTTAAATCCAAGGCACTGCTGGGAAAAGAACAAGCTGACCCAAGGAGTCTGGAATCAGACAAAGCAAGGAACAAGGTTCAGGTTGCATCCTTGAAAGAGTCAGAAAACACAATCACTTCAGTGCCAAGTGAAAACATTGAGCTAAAAGAACTAAGAAGTAATTATGCAAAACTTCAGGAGGAAACAGAAATGTTAAGGAAAGAGCTGAGAAAAATATTTGTTGAATTCGGTGATGATGAAGAAGAAACAAACAGTTTAAATTCCTGGAGACAGGAGGAGCAAGGTCGGGACAGCTTGTTGGAGGACATAAAGCATCTACATAAAAAGCTGAAAGCACATCAGACTGAAACTGTAGAGCTCAAGGCAGTGCTTGAACATGTGAATAATGAGAAAAAGGCACTTATTAAAAAAAGCAAAGAGGATTACAGGATGAGCCAGGAGGAACTGCAGAGGTCACAAATTGAAGCTAAGCAGGAGGTTGAAGGAAAGAATGAGGAAATAGAAGCACTAAGATGTTCACTTACAGATTTAAAAGAGAGACTTGGTCTGGAAAAAGAATTATTAAACAAAGCCATAAAGGAGGGCCAGGAAGAAGTCCACCAATACAAAACAGCCTTTGAAGACATGAAGAGTGAAAAAGAACAACTTCTTAGCTCTTTGGAAAAGTCCAATTTGGAACTAATTAAGATGAAAAAGGAGGTAGGACATTTCAGTGAAGAAAACAAAAATCTTGTGGCAGAGCTGTGTATGCTGCGAGAGAAGGCTGAGATGAGTAAATCTGTGGTGTTGGGCAAAGAGCTTAAGGAAGAAAATGGGACTGAAAGGGAATTGGGAGAGGTTGGTTCAGAAAGTAATTCCCTTCAAGGGAATTTGGAAGGAAAAGTCACTGCTCTTCAACTATCAGAGACTGATTACTCTGGGAAAACTAAACTGAGAGAAGCAACACAATGTGAAATCCAGAAACAAATGCAAACAGTGGAAGAGCCCCTGGCAAAACCTGCAAATTTAAATGATTCCAAAGCTCAAGAGCAAAGAGCTGTAACAGAAGAGAGATCCAGAGAGCACCTCCAAAGAAAGCTACAGGCAGCTTTAATATCACGTAAGGAAGCCCTGAGAGAAAATAAATGTCTAAAGGAACAGATTGATCAGCTGATGTTGGAAAAAGAAGAACTGGTGAACAAGACAGGAATGCTGGAGCACTTGCTAGAGCTTGGCAGAGAAAAGCAGAGTTCAAGTGCTGTGGCTCCGTTGTCTGGAGAGGAGAGCCTTGCTTCGGAAAATGCGAGGCTGCTGACTGAAAATGAAAACCTCACTGCAGCGTGTGAAAGTCTGAAATCCACCATGGAGTCCATAGTTCAGGAAAAAGAGGCCTTTTCTTTCCAATTAAATACCTTAAAAGATTCTCAGACAGTTGAATTGACAGGATGGAAAGCTAAACACAGTGAATTAAAGCAGGAGTATGAGTCGCTTGTCCAGGCGTATGAGAATATCAGTATTAAAGTGGCAGATATGAGGCAAGTCATTGATCTCAGTAGGAAAGAGAAGCAGGAGGCTCTTCAAAGACTCAGGGAAGGACAGTCTGAAAAGGAGGCCCTGCAGAAGCATTTACAAAATCTCCTTGATGAAAATGAAGTTATTAAGAGCCAACTTAAACAACTTGGTGAATCCAAGAAAATGGAGGTTGAGGAATTACAGAGCAAAGCAGAAAGGCAGATCCGTGAGCAGGAGGCCAGGGTGCAGGAGTACCAGGATCGTCTGTGTGAGCTCACTGAGCAGAACCATCAGCTGATGGAAGAGAACGAGCAGGTGAAACAAACCTCTGAAAACCTAAAGCAGGCTTTAGAGAAAATTCAGAATGAGAATGATGTCCTTCATAATAATATCACTGTAACTAAAGCAGCCTTGGGAGAACTGCAGGTTCCAATGGAAGTGTACCAAAATGATACACAATCCAAAATCAGTGACACGTTATGTGAGAATGAATCACTATTAAAGGGCATTAATGTGTTAAAGGATAAACTCTCTGAAAAAGAAAAAGCTGTGCTTGTCCTAGAACAAGAAAGAAAATTAATTTCAGAAAAAGCACAAGAAACTGAGAAATCTTTGCTCCACAAAACTCATTGTCTAACAAAGCTGGATGCAGAATATAAAAGTCTAACACAAGAAATTGTTAGTCTAAATGAAAAAGTTAAGATTTTAGAGGATGACAAATGTCTGTTACAGGAAGAATTAGAAAATGTACAAGAAAGTTCTTACAAAGTAAAGAGTGAGAGAGAATTTCTTGAGACAGAATTGCTTAATCATGTTAAAAAAGTTGATCATCTTACTGATAGGATGAAATCAGCACAGGTACAGAATAACTTGCTGTTACAGCAGCTGGAAGAGTTGAAGGCAGAAAAATCGAATGTGGTTAGAGAAAAGGAAGAGCAGCAGCTCCATCTTGTAAAGATTTTTGAGGAGAAGGTGAAAAGTGCTCAGAGGGATAATAATGGGACTAAAAACAAAACAAAAGAATTGCAAGAGCTCTTAAAGGAGAAACAGCAGGAGATCAACCAATTGCAAAAGGATTCTATAAAGTTCCAGGAGCTGGTCCTGGATTTGGAAAGATCTGTGAAGTTGTCACAGTCAAAAAATGAAAAATTTGAAAAGGACTTAAGTAATGCATCAGAAAAGCTGGCAGAATCAAATGATGAAATACTTAATCTCAAGGGAAAGCTTACTGCACAGATGAACCTTTTGGATCAGTCAAAGAGGGAAGTGGACAGGCTTAAAGATGAGAACCTAAATTGGAGGAAGGAACTTCAGAAGAAGGGAGATGAACTGCAGCTTCAAAAGAGAGGATACAAGAGAGAATTGGAATTTCATCTCCAGCAGCTGAAATTGCTTCACAAGAGTGAAATTTCAAACCTGGAGGAAAGACATGGTGCACTCGAGAGAGAAAAAGCTCGGGCAATGAGTGAGGTTCAGGGTTTGCAGGAGGAAGTCAGCACAAAGGACTCTCAGAACAAGCAGCTGCAGGCAGATCTGAGCGCAGCTCTGGCACGACTGGCTGCTTTCACAAAGTGCATGTCCTCCCTTCAGGATGACAGGGACAGGGTCATCACCGAGATGAAAACCTGGAAAATGCAGTTCAAAGAGGCCATCCAAAACAAGGAGAAACAGCTGGAAGACAGTAACAAAAGAATAGCAGCCTTGCAAGATGAATTGAAAGATAAAATGACTCAGATTCAAGAACTAAATATCAAATATTTTGTTGTAGAGGATACAAAGGATGAACTGTATTTGAGGCAAAAATCTGTTGATATGCAGCGCTATGAAGAGCTCTGCAGGATAAAGGAAGAAAACACCTTCTTTTTTAACAGACAGCAAGAACTGGAGAATGTTCTTCAGTCCAAAGAAGAAGCTTTGCAGACACTCCTGAAAGAAAATAATTCTCTTAATCATCTCATAGAGAATAGTAAGAGTGCAGGAAGAGAAATAAAAGCTCTGGAAAGTAATTTTACGAGACAGGAACAAGAATTGCAAGAGCTTCTAGCAGAGAAGGAAAAAATGAATGCTGAATTGCAAAAGCAGATAACCATTTCTGAGCAAATGAAGATCATGTTAAATAATAAAGACAAAGAAATTTCCTTACTCATTTCTTCAAAAGGGGATGAAATTTCAGACTATCTGGTGCAGATACAGACTCAACATAGGAATCAGATCAAAGAGTATGAACTTCAGATAAGGTCTTTGCAGATGGAGAGACAACAAGCTGAGGAGGCCTGTCAGAGGCTGGAAAATGAGCTGAGAAATCTCCAGGTGAAAGCAGAAAAAGCAAGTCAGGAGAGGGCTGTGATTGCCAGTGAATTAGATGCCTTTAAAAAATCCATGTCATCTCTCCAGAATGACCGGGATGATCTTTTTACCAGATACAAGGATCTGGAACATCTTCACCAGGATGTCTTAAACCAGAGGGACAGTCTCCTAGTTGGCAGTGCAAGTGAGACTAGTTCTTTGAAACAGGAGTTAAGGGTCCTTCTCAATAGGATTGATGATTTGCATTCTGAAAATGCAATGCTCAGTGCACAGCTGATAAAATACAGGGAAGATCTTAACCAGGTTTTATCTCTGAAAGACCATCAGCTGAAAGACTTACTTAAGCAGAAATTGGAGTGTATTAAAAGCCTTGAGCATGAAAAATATGATCTTCAGAAACAAATAAAAGAGATGCAGCTTTCTAGTGAGCTGCAGAAGGGGGCTGCTGTGACTTTGGAACATGAGAATAAAAAATTAGCATCTAAAGTAAGTGATTTAGAATCTCTAATCGCATCACTAAACAAGGAGAAACTTGTTTCTGAATCTGGAGAGAAGCTGCTAAGTAGTGAGAGTATTCAGAAAAAAGAATCCAACAGGCAGCATGGAGGAAAGCTTCAGGAAAAGGTTCAGGAACTCCAGAAATCCAGAGGCAGAAATGCAGATGAGGAATACAGTGGGACTTTTTGGACACCTGAGGATGGAGATAAACCTGATGCTTCTGCAGAGAAGATGCTGCTTGAAGTTCAGTCTCAAAACAGGGAGTTGAGATCCCAAAATGAGGCCTTTGGGAAGGCAATGATTGCTCTGCAAAATGACAGAGATCACATCATAGAGGACTTTAAAGTTCTCCAGAGCAAATACACCTCTGAGCTCAAGACAGAAAGAAAAAAAGGCAATGAACTTGCAGCTGAATTGGACGGGTTTAAATCCCAGCTTGTGAATATCCTCAAAGAAAACTCTGTTCTGCGTGGGGCTGTCCTTGATGCTGCAGATCAGGTTACCCTTGCTCAGGTGGCTGATGACATTGGAAGTGTCTGTAGGACTTTGGTCAGTCGGGAGCTGGAGGTGAGCAGGCTTTCAGCCGAGTGTGGGAATTATGTCCAGCAGATGGAAGCGTTTGCCAAGGCTATGGCCAGTCTCCAGGATGACCGAGACAAATTGCTGCAGGAGCTCAGCCATCAGAAGGTAACTTCTGAAGCCAAGCAGGGCACAGCTTCATTTCTCATTGATTGCTGCAGCATCAATGAGAAAAATACTGTTGAAAATAGTTTGGATGTGCCTTAGAACAATGGAAAAACTTTGGTGAGTTGTAATTAGCCACATGGCTCTGTAATTTTATTCTTCATGCAGTGAATGCCCAGAGACATGTTGGATTCTGGAATTTAACTTTGTAGATTGTGGGAGTGCTAAGATAGCACTGTGTTCCCAGAGGAGGTATGCTTACAATTTTGGGAGTTAAGGTAATTACCCTGTTAAACAAAGCAAATAGGGAAAACCTTAGTCTGTAATTAGAATTTTAGTTCTAATCAAACTTCACCCATCTAGTTTTTCATTCCAGTTCACTAATGATGTTTATTAAACCTAGGCTAAAGAAGGAGCCAGCCTTGCAGCTGTTGAAATATCCAAACTGAAGGATAAGGTTGATGATTTGGAGAAGGCTTTGCAGCAGACGAAAGCCTTCCAGGCAGAAACAGAGAGAGAGATCACATCATACCAGAACGAGCTAGCTGGATTAAGGTACAACAGTGCAGCTTTATTCTCTTCACTGATTTGTGTAGAATTACTTAACATCTGATATTTTATGTTCAGAATGGAAAAAAACCTCCTCCTCTCCGAGTCCCAGGCACTGAGGAATCAGTGTCAGATCACAGTGGCTGAGAAGGACCGGCAGATTGCAGAGCTCCAGAGGATGCAGCAAGACATGATTGGGAAGAAGTCACTCCCTGCTGGCAGCAGTTATCCAGTCAAGGTGAAAAATGGAATGTAGTAGGAATGTAAAGAGGGAGGTAGCAGCTTACTGTTGGAAATTTGTAGCCTGCTTCTTAAAAGAGCACTCTATAGTAATCCTGTAAGTTACTGTCTTAAATTAGTTAAATCCAGAATATAAAAGGAAGAAGTTGAAAAAAAATTAAATGGGTTTATTTTTTTCAGATGTATTATGGCTGTAACCCATTTTCAGGGACAGGCTTTTTAAGAGGATCAAAAAAGAGCTTGGTGTTTTACATGGACAGCAGGTTACACACTTTTTATAGTTGATGCAGAGAGGTTTAAACACTTGTTTAAAACTCTGAAGTTCATTCTTCAGAGCCAAAATCCATGTCTAGTTACTGCAGGTTGGACTAGGACCTAACTGGGGGAGAAAGGGCAATGGAATTATTACTGTCCTTCCCCTGAAGCAGCTGAAGCTGGCTTCTGCCCAGAACAGAATCCTGGATTTAGAAAGGCAGCAGCTGACACCCAGGCTGGCAAATGCTGTTTTGTAGACTGTCATGAAAGATTCAAGGAAAGTGCTGTTTTAGAATAATATTTTTATTTACTTTTTCTGTGCCAAAGGAAGGAAGCAGTATTCATTTTAATTTCATTAAAACCAGCATTTTAGTTGCTGAAGGTTTGTATGCTGTTCATTTTCTGTGATTACAATCATGAGTAAGAACTATTGACCAGTAATGTCTATGGGTAATGGAGGATTTTATGTGGTAAAACCTTTTATTTCATGATTGTATGGGTGAATAGATTCCATAAAGCATTAGAGATGGCACATATCTCTCCCTTATTAGAGATTAATATAAAAATGTTGAGCTGCCAGAGATAAAGAAGGCAAAAACTGGAAATTGGTAATACATTTTTTCTTTTCAAAATGGATTCTTTCAGCTTTAAATTCATATTTACAAAACAGCTGATCTACAAGTTACGAATACAAGACTTTATTAGCTTGAAAATAATTTTGGAAGGTACTTTATATTAATCCTTTGCTATTTTCCCCCTTTATTTTTGTGCTTTGCATTATTTGCAAATTAAAAATAAGGTTGGGTTGCCTTTTTGTGGTAATTATTTTGTTATTTTTTTAATGCAAGTATTAACACTATATATATGTATTAAAAAATGTTGTATTTAAAGTGTCTTTCAAATGCGGTATTAACTTGTGAGAAGAAAATAATCTTGTGAAAAGGGAATTCTGCAAGGTATATTTAGTGTTGGGGTTGTGGGTTATTTAGAGAACTCCTGTACCATTTACCCTGAATATCCTGATATTTTTAAGGCTTTGGAAACTGCATCCCTTGCTGGAAGTGCAGATGGAGTAGAGGAAATCAAACGTGTCCTGGCTGAGAAGGATCAGCTGCAGACTGAGCTGCAGCGCTGCCTCCAGGAGATGCAGCAGAAGGACCTGCACTTCCAGCAGATTAATTCCAAGGTAGCTTGGAACAGCAGCTCTGGGCTGGCCTCATGTTGGAATATTGCTGAAGTGGTGGTGTCTTGCATGACTGAATGTTATTTTACTTTGAAATGTAGATATTTTGAAAGAACTCAGCCGGGACATTCAAATTAAATGTCAGTTTTCTTTCTGCCAGGCTTTCCTGACTTGGTGTTTGTCTGAGAGGTTTATTTGACTCTGCATTCTGAAGATGTTGATGAACCTCTGAACTTCTACTCACAGTCAAATATTTTTCATTACAGACATAAACAGATGTCCTGTCTTAGCTGGAACAAGATTTCAGCTTCTGGTTTGGGTGTTCTGGTGGCAGGGGAAATCACTGCTCATCTTTCATTATTTCCTTTGCTCATAAAACATCTTAAATCCCAATATGACCTTGCCAAAAAATGAATACAATTTTGAAACAGCATGTCTCAAATCTGCAGGGATTTCCTGGGAGAGCTAATTTTAATGACTTCAGTGTGAATTTCTCTCAGGTTATGCAGTCAGCAGAAGAGAATGCTGTCCTGTCTGCCCAGCTGAAGACTCTTTCCCAGACTCTGAGGGACAACCAGCTTCATTACACTGATCTGCAAAATCGTTATGTAAGGCTGGAAAGGGAATATCAAGCAATGCAAGTGACATCTTTCCAAGGCTTTGCCCAGGTAACCAGATACATGGAAAGGTTTTTAGGTTTCTGGTTTTCGTGCTAAAAATGAAATAATGTACTTTTTGTTGCAGTGACGCAGTACTTTTGCTGGCCTGTGACTGAAGATAACTGTCTTTATTTTTGTTAAGGTGGTCTAATTTAATTTTTCATTTAAGGAAGTTGTTTTACATATATTTTTGTTTTGAAGCATCTTTTTGGAGTTGGTCTGCAGCTGGTAGAGATAACTGGATGATCACTGCTCAGTGAATCAAGAAATATAGTGATAATTTCACATCAGTTGCAGATCATTTTACAATGCTTGACTAGTATATTCAGGAGTGAGATCTACATCACCAGTTCATCATTTCAGTACCCTTTGCCAACCCCTCATACACATCTGTAAGATTGTTATTTGGGGTTGGAACTTCATGATTTTTAAGGTCTCTTCCATCCCAGTCCCTTATGATTCATCATTATTCCTTTATTCTTAAAAAGCTTTCCAGTACTGCCTTGGTTATTCATTAGCAATCATTAACAGAACATCCTGAAATAGCATATGGATACATATAGAAAACAACCCTTGCCCTTCCATAAATGGAAATGAATACAAACAAGAACTGTAAATTAAGAATAAATTAGTAACTGCCTTGCTTCTGGAATTGTGGATGTGTAGATGCTTTTCTTTCCCCTCAGACATTGTTGAGAGATGGAAATGAAAACATTAAGTGGCACAAAGAATTACCTGTTCCACTGTTTTGTGGTGCTTATGGCTTCTGTAATTGAAGTAAAGACTTTTGGCAAGTAGAAAAATGGTCACTTGTTTTTTTTTTTTTTTTTTTTTTCCCTTAATATTTTTTAGGATGAAACCAGAGCAGAAGTTCCCCCTGGAGCGCCACAGGAGAGATCTGGGATTATTGTGGAGATAGACAATATGGAGCTAAATGAGCTCAGGAAAAGGTCAGGACTCAGAGCATGTATTAGCAATACTATTTTCCTGACAGCTGTGTTCTGAGTGTGAAAGTAATGCTTTTCTATCCCTCTGAGGCTTTTGTGTGGAGAGGGGGAAGGAGTGGATTTACGGTAGATTACATGAATCATAAGCCATATTCTTGAATTGTTATCATCTGGTAATACTTGTGGTTTGTATCTGTACGTAAATATACTGATTATTGGTGGCTTTATCTCAGTATTTAAGCTGAAACTTCTCATTATAATTAAGTCTGTCCCAAAAAGGAAGATTTCCTAATAAAAAAAAAACAAACAAGTAATTATTTGAGTCCATAAAATATTGATTTCAGATTTTATTTTGTTCCAGGCTTGCAGAGACTGAACAGCAGTATGAGTCAATGCAGCAGAGTCTCTCCCAGATCACAGAAACACTGGCAGAGGAGAGGAGGAGGAGAGAAGCTGCAGAAGAGGCTCTTGGACTCTCTGAAGAGAGGGGTAACAGGTAAAACAGACTATTTGTTTGCCTTTTATTTTTAGTGAGATTAGTGAGAGGTTTTCCTGTGGGTCTTAGATTTTTTTTGAGATACTACTGCTACTCCTAATAATAATAAACAAACCTGTGTGTGAGCCCACAATGCCCAAAGTAGTGAAAATCCATGTGTAAAAAAGATAAATTAAACACTGGATCACAAAAGTGTTATAAGCTGTGGGATTTTTTTTTCGTTATTTAATTTCATCTGTTAGACTCAGTGCTATTTATTTTTTCCAGGTTAGGAAAAAAATTTCCCATATAGCAACTTTAGCAGAGCTACTGGTTAGATTGAAAATATCATTGTGCACCTGCATAAATAGTGTCCCTCACTACCATCACCTGAAAATTACTGTTCAGTCAGCTGGTAATGATGGGGATTAATTCTGAATAAATGAAACACCTTGGCAGTAGATCTACAAATAGAGACTCAAAAAGTCCTGGAAACATAAAGTGAGTCAGCTTTTTGTGGGGACCTTCCCTCAGTCATTTTAACTGTGGAAAATAATGCTTTATGTGTCAATTCAGTACTTAAAAGAGGAGATAATTCAGCAGTGCATGTCTCTCTGCCTTGAATCTTTCTCCAGATTTGAAGTAGGCAGTTACAGGTCTGTCCCCAGTGACTACACTGTCCAGATGGAAGATGAGGAGCAGAGGGAAGCCTTAATCATCAATCCCAGTGAACACGTTGTTGTGAGAAAGGTAAGGGAATGAAAGCCTTTAAAAGCCCTGAGTTATGAGCTCCTTAAAAATGGTGGAAAAACATCCTTAACTTCTTTCTGTTGAGACTCTGAATCCCAGACTAGCGCCTGTGTAAACTGTGCCAGGAAAACACACTGTGTATGTCCACTTTAAAAAATGTAGGTGATCATATTTATACTACACATGAGGCCATTAAATAAACTGTATCTGCATTTAATTATGCATGCCTAAAATGCAGTATGCATGTTTATGTTTGTGGAGTTGCATAATACACAACTTGGATTCATTCCTTTCCCCTGTCATTAATGCTGGGTTTGAGACCTTTAAATCGTTTATGCTTTGGTATTTGGCATTGGTTGTGTTTTGAGGTCAGTTGCTGTGTCAGTGACAGAAGGTTTGTAGTGCTTCAGAAATGCAGGCTGCAGGGGAGCTGTTTCTGGTTTGTGTTCCTGATTCTTCCTCTGGTAACTTTTGTCTCTTCCTCAGATGAAAGGAGGAGCCCTTTCCTTGCGCCGCTGGCTCCGGGGGCGAAGCCTTTACTGCTCCAAGCTGCTGACGGCCCGAGCCAAATCCCGCTATTTATTCCTCACCTACCTGGTCACACTACACCTCCTTGTTGTCCTGTGCCTCACTGGTGTGCTCTGAACCCACTGCACTCCCTGGGTGGCTCCTTTCCCTGTGGGCAGTGCCAGTCTCAGCCCCGAGGCTCCTCACATGCTGCTGTTCTGCTATGCACTGGACACAGTCATACAAATCCCTGGGACACCACATGGAACCTCGAGCTTCTCCAGTGAAATTCCTGCATATCACACTTGCTCCAAAGTTGGCTTGAATTGCTCTTTTACAATGGGATAATATATTTGTAAGGAGAAAATATTCCCCTCTGCCCTATCAGGAAACTGCTGCATACAAGTTATTTAATATTCTTTTTGGGTACATAATGGTTGATTACTACTGAATGGGTTGTAAATGATATCTTTTCTATACAAATTTTATTTTAAGAGTTAAACTATGAAATCTAAAGGAATACCAAACTATTACTGTATATTGGCTTCTTGATTATAACAAGAAGTTTTATGGAGTGCAATAAAGGAAGAACTACTGGATTTTTTATTTTCTTTGGTTGGTTAGGTGGTTTTTCTTTCTTTCTTTTTTTTTGGCTGAAAATAAAAGAATTAAGAAGGTTCTTTCCCATTAAGTTTGTAAAGAAATCAAGATGCACAAATCTTTGTTTGGTAATCAGGTAAGCTGATGCTTAAAGATTCAGTAAAGATTCACAATTGAGATGACATAAGTATTTCCAACTTCTTATGTTCTTTTTGTAATTTTTCTTTCTGTAACTTGAGGGGGTTCAGTATTTTTTAAATTTACTTGCACTTTTCTTGATGAGGCTTAGTTACTCCCTGTCTTGGAGGCAGAATGTTACTTAGATGCAGAATACGTGAAATTCAAGCTTCTAAAGACACATCCTTTCATATTTTACATGTTTCAGCTTCAAGGTACAAATCAATAAATTCAGCTAAGAATCTTGTGGGAAAAGGAAAACCCAGTGAGTATGGAAAAGGAAGGATTCCATTGGTTTTACTGATGAGCAGAAACAAGGTTGACTTGGAGACATTTTAGTGAAGTGATTTATCTGCTTAAGAGGTAGTTACTGCTGCAGATAAATGCTGTAAACCACATTTGTTTGATGGTATTTAATATTTCTTAGTCTTGTAATGGTCTGGATTATTATATAAATCCAATATATTCTGCTATAATTGATTTTTTAAAAATAGTGATGGTTGATCTCCTTTGAGTGGGTGATTCAGTCCCTGTGTTCACCCCTGGTGTTATCGAAATACTGAGATAACTCAAAAACACCAGGTACAGTGGGAACATGAGTATTGATGATGCTGACTTTTCCCTTCCCAGCCTGAAAATGGGTGCTAAGCAGAATGATAATTAGCTTTTCTTAGCTAATTATGTTATAATGAAGCAGAATGTTTTCCAAAGGCAACAATGGCCCTCCAGTCCTTCCAGTCTTATTCATCCAGTGTGAGGGATTTTTGAACTGGGGGGAGAGAAAACAACCCTCTGTCCTGAGGCTCAGTGAGTGGGAAAGGATCCAGAGGTGTTTGAAATTCTGTCTTGCTTTCTCCAGGCCTTTGTGCCGTCACTATGATAAGAACAAACTGGAAAAAAAAAGTCAAATGGCTTGACATGTAGATATCCTGTGAACTCCATTCCAGAAGCTGATAAAAATGTACTGGGAGGTGAGCTCATGTCATTTAGGAAGCAGCTTTTCTTGGGTAAGTATAGCCCTGAGAGTGTGTTCATGCCATAGTTCATAATTTAAATGCTTGGATGCAGCTGGTCTGAGATCAAGCAAATTAAGGAGACTTGTTTAAAATTCTCTACCCTCAAATTCCAGTATCTCAGCTGATGTAATTCTTGATGTGTTTAAAAACTGAATTTCCCTCTGGTTTGTGGTGTTGTAGCCAGAGTCTGGGTGCAGTGCTATAATGTTGGATACTGCTGGTAAACAATTGGTTTATTGGAGTCCAAACCCTTTTCCCGAGGGTTTTGGGAGAAAATATTTCATGGCAATGTGAACAAATGTTCAAACCCACCAGCTACTAGAACGAAGGGATAAACATTCCCACATTAAAGCTCTTCCCAAATTTATGTGATAAAATAATTTTTGCATTCTTACGGACAAGAACTTTGCTGGACAAGTGCTGTTTTTCATTCCTTTCCCATTTTGAACTACCTTTCCTTACAGAGTGAAGTTGCCAAAGAAGGAAAAATAAAATCTTTCCTGGGTATCACCTGCCTAAAGAGGCAGTTTTCCAGTCCTGAAAATAACCCAGGGATGTGTCATGGGGCCGTGGAGAGGGTTTTGCCATGAATTTCAGGGAGACCAGGACTTAGAGATGTTGGCCAGCTTCTGAAACTGAGGTGTTCTTGTGCCAGCTGCCTCTTATTCTTTTTCCCAGAACAGCCACTTCCATTCATAAAGTGTTTGCCACTTAAAAATGTGAAATAGGTCCTGGAGTGAGCTCTCCACATTACAGAGTGACTGCCACTTAAAAACATTTGGCAAATGCTTCCCCAAAAACTTCTGCTGCGGGTTATTTTTAGTTGTTTGTTTGAGATTGATGATGAAAAAAAGCAAATTTCAGTGTTACATGAGGTAAAAACTGCAGTCTTGGAAGTAACAAATGTTTTTGGTGGTCTGTTTACCATTAACTGCTAATGTTACAGCTCGTATGTGCATGCAATCAATTAATTTTAAGCAAAGGAATTTTCTGGAAGGTACTTTCCCCTTGGAAGAGGTGGGATTTATGCTGAAGTCCCAGTAGAGCCAAGTGTGTGTCCTGTAGCTGAGCTTGCCCATGGTCACGAGGCAAATTAAAAGGATCACAGGACCCTGGAGGCTGCAGCAGGAGATTTCCCCTCTAGAAGAAACAAAAGGCTGCCAATACCCTGATTAATTTGCTTTGTGAAATCCTATTCAAGTGGGAATTTATGTGGATACTTCACATGCTTGCTAAGATCCATTGACTTTGCTGGTTAGGTTTATTCTTTCTCAAAAAACACTGTGTTTTACTGATACGAAGGTGTCTCAGGGAAGAAAAGCCCCACCTGCTGGAATTTATTCATATCATGAGTCAGATTTTGATGTTTCTGGGCTGTCAAAACTCTCCCCTGAAGTTCTATGCGATGAATAAGATTTTACCTCATATGTTGTGACTTCCTAATTCAAATGTGATAAACTTCGTAAAATCAGTGTTTAGTAAGTGATTTTTCTTCTGGATGATCTGTCTCCCCTTAATATTAGTGAGTTTTTAAAAACCATTTGACTTGCTCCAAGGGGGAAATCTCACTATTTAAAGGCAAATTAGTGGAACTGCTTGGACAGAGAGAGCAACCAAATAAGTGAATCTGGAGAAATGATACCTTTTCCACCTCTAATTCCTTTTCTTTATTCCTTTGTGCAATGACAGAGGACTCATTCTTTCCATTCCTTGCGCAGAGCCATGAGTTTGCTGATGCTTACCTTGGCTGCCCTCCTGTGTGAGCAGTAGCAGCACTTCATTTTTGAAGCTGCATTGCTCTTTCTGGAGGGTTTGTGGAAGGAATTTTAACAAAGTGGTTGCCCAAAAATTCACATTTTAGTTCTTTGAATGTTTTGCGGGTGCCTTCTGTGAGGGCAGGTGCAGGAACAGTATCTCACAGGAAGTTAAGTTTTAAGTTAAAAAATGATATTTTGTCCCTAATGTTCCTGGCAAACTGCACTAATATTGGAATTATATCCTTTGCAGGGTGTTAGGGTTGGAATGGGTCAAAAATACAGCAGTGTAGGGGATGAAGCACAAAGCAATAGAGGGATCCTGACACTGGAACATCCCACTCAGTGTGGAATCATCATTAACTGGGATGATGTGGGAAAGGTGGGTGTTTTATTTGATTTTATATTTACAAATACTTGGCAGTCATGAAGTTCCTACTGAGGCAAAACATTTGACAGTGATAGAAAGAAGCTAAAGTAAAAAAAATACAGGTTGCAATTCATCATAGGTGAATTGGAGAAATATTAAATTACTCCAGTTGTAAATTGGGAACAAAACCTGTGAGGTACAGGGGGGAGGGTTATTTTCTGTGCTCAGAGCTGACCTACATGTGTAAGACGATGGGTGGTGCCCACATCTCACATTCCATGTGATGTTTTCACTGTCATTTCCCCCTCCTATCCCTATTCTGATCCTTTGAGAGGGGGATTTTAATTTTTTTTTGTTTTGTTTTGTTTTTTGTTTTCCTGAAGCATGTTTTCATCTGCAAAAGTTAGCTTTTCATGTCTGGGTGGTCAGAAGGCATCTTTAATCCCCATCCATCACCACTTCCTTGGCCCTGTGCAATGAGCTTTGGGGGAATGCCAGTTCCAGGATGTCCCAGGTGCAGGCAACAAGGTGTGCTTGTGGGAGAAGCTGGTAAATATCTTAAATATCCCAAGTGTCCTGGTCTCACTGGGAAGTACCTGGCTCTGTATGTGGAAAAGACTGTACTGTTTGGGGGAAGCTCCACAGGGAAATGCTCCTGGTACTATTTTACTGTGGAAAATGCTGCTGAAAGGGAGATACAGGGCTGGGGTTCTGTCCTCTGCTTGCTAGGATGAGTGCAGTTATAACGCAGGTATCTGAAATCAGTTACTCTGTCATATCCATGGACCCCAGCTGTTCCAAATGAACAGACCAAAGTTGATCCAGGAGCAGTGGGAGTTCCTCTGTTGATATCTGGAAATAAATTGCCCACTTACTCCTCTAGATGGAAGCACAGTATTTGGATTTCACTCTCTCACTGCTTGCTGCAAGCGCACTTTTCTACCAACATCCAGTTATATTTTTCTACCTCAGAATTTTCCTGCTGTCTGCATTGAGCAAGAAATTACATTTTCCTGTAGGAAAAAAAAAATCAAATTGTAGGCCCATATTTTATGTTTCCTCATCTGCATCTGGCAGTTGTCCTGTGCACAGCACACACCAGTGCCTGTTTCTTCTTGAGAATGCCGAATTCAAGAGCAGCCCATCTGAAATTGAGTTAGAAGAAGGAATTAAGGAGGGTTAAAAAGGTGGAATGTGCTTTCCTGTAGTGTGATTATTTTTAGGGTGTAACTTGGTGGAGGCCTCAGGCAGTGCTGTACCTCAGACAGTGGTCAGGTACTAAATGGGCTCTTGCAGCTTAAGCTTTCCTTCTTTTTGTCTCTTGGATGGAGGAATTACTTGTGGAAGTGGCTCCCTAGCCCAAACTGATAGGGAAGGGGCAAGAAACAGAGTTGATAACTATTGTGATTACTCCAAATAAGAAAAAAAGGGTGATTTGGATCCTTGTGTGATTTTGATTCAAGCCACCAATTTCTTCCCAGCACTCTGAAATCTTACTCCTGAAAACACCAGGATGTGGAGGAAACAAGAGAATTCCTGGGTAATGTGCCAAAAAATGGGACAAAAGCACAGCAGTGCAGTGCCCAGCCATCCACAGGGTACAAAAGGGGGGCTTTTGCAAAAGGGGGGCTTTTGCACCCTGTGGATGGCTGGGCACTGCACTGCTGTGCTTTTGTCCCATTTTTGGCACATTACCCAGGAATTCTCTTGTGTGTGAGGGGGAGCGAGAGTGGGAATGGTGCAGTGTGGGAATCAGAAAAATAGAAACTTCCACAGACACTGAAGGGTTTATTTTGCAGCCTTGGGAGAAACTTAGATTGATGGAAAAATACAATACACAAACATAAAGCTGAAAAATCATAAACTTATATTTCTATGGTTGTAAGTAAGAATATGCCTTAAGTAAGAAACTGTGTTGATAAGATGGTGAAGGGTTTATAATGTAGGGGTGTGGTTGTGTAGGATAAGCTAAGAGTTTAGAAGTTATAACAGAAGTATATGTGTGCATGTGAGACAGAAGCTTATTAGACAAAAGTATCCACAGGACAGCAAAGGAAGTAAAGGTGATATATTAGAAAAACAAAATAAACTCTCTAACAACTGTCTATTAAGTTAGAAAGTTATATATTGCCTTTAACCAAGAAACTTTTGACTACTCTTGAGCTATAGCTGCTGGCTTACTCCTTTAAACTCTCACAGCCTCTAAGACTGATGTTTATCTGAACAATAAATTATTCTTAACCCAAAAATAGTCCCATCCCTTCATTGCAAACAACAATGATACTGTGGGATGCACAGGGGGCCATGGGAACGGAGGAGGAGCACAGGCAGCCATAGAATTGAGCATTCCTTCTCTCCTGTGCTTCAATTCACAATATTCCAGCTGGAAAAGAGCACAGGCCATTGTCCATTCCTGGGCATTTGTTACCAGGAGCTGGCAGTGGGTGGGAGGGAAGGTGTGGGGACCCAGTGTTTTCTGGCATTGGTGACAACATAAATGTTTAATAGAAATGCTGGGATGATTTGGGATATTTGCTTCTCAGTAATTTCTCTTTGCTAGTGTGATTGCTGCTCACATTTAATTCTCATGACCTATAAAATCAATACTATATTGTTTTGGTTCTTGTAGAGTATCGCTATCCATTAACATTCTGTTTATCATTAGGTCAGATTTAATGAGCTCTGTAGGGCCTGATTGTGCCTGGTTTTGAGGGAAAACCTGGAAACTGCCACAGTTTTAGGCAGGCTCCTGCTTTATGAGTCCAGGTCCTTTCCTCACTGCTGAAACCACCAGTACTTTGGGAGTTATGTAAGTACAGATGTTTCCTTCTCTTCCCTTTTTTCTTTCCTGTCTGAAATAGCAGTAATTTTCTTCTTACATCTGATTTATAGATATATATTTTTAAACTTTTACATGATTGCTTTCTGGTTTATTCAACTTCTCCCTACATTTGTATTCCAAACCTTTAAATGAAGGATGGCCTGGCATCCCAAAGCTCAATTCTGGAAACATTTTTCTTTTCCTTAGAAGATTGGTATAGAATTGAATGGTTTCAAACAGCTGGTGACTTTAATGAATAACTCCAGCTCTGGATAGATGTTGATACTGAAGGTGCTTCAAATTTAGAGAGGATCTCTTTTCCATTTAAGCTCATTTTGGGGAAAAATGATACTTGTTCATAGGATGTAATACTTGTTTTTAGGATATTCTTCAAATAAATTTACTCATAAAACTATCCTGATGTTTTGCGTTAGGTCAGGGAAAAAAAAGCTAAAAAGAGAGTAAACACCCAACCCAGTGAATTTGGTGAATAAATCTGAGTTGAGCAGATTTGCTCTTGCATGCTTTCTGTCTATTTTAATATGGCTGTAAAAATATGAATAAAATTTTTAAAAAACAATTATTTTTCTGATATGAAATATATCCCATGTATTTAAAATATATTCTTATTTAATATAATTTAATATGTTACTTACTGAAAGTAATATAATAAAGATGCATTACTCAGGCTGTATTTGAAAAACTTATGGCTTTGGGCCAAAAGTTCACATGGCAAATTTAGCCAGGGATAGATGTAAATGTGATTTAAATACAGAATATAGATATAGAATCACCTGGGGAAAAGGAAATGTGGCTCTGCACTTCCCTTGGTGCCCACTTTTGGCATATATTTAATTGGAAGATTATGCATCCATCTAGCAGCAGTGTAAATAAATTAATTAACTTGTGAGCTTGACAGCAGGAGTGACTGGGAGAGAATACAGCTGGGAGATAAAAACCAGCACCAGACCATCAGAACAGCCCCGTTTGCAACAACGAGGAGGTAGAACTCCTCCAGGAGACGTGTCTGGGGCTGCTTCTCTGTCATTACCCTGCAATGATAAATCTGGGTTTCAAGATGGTTTAAAGGCTTGTTGTTATTGTTGATGGCATTAAATTCATTACAGTAATTATGAATTATTGGTAATTTACGTGTTCTTTATTTGAAAGCATACTTTCGTTAAAAGTTGACTTTATTGGTGAAGGCATTAACTTCTGAAATTCAACACTGGGAGTTTGTGTGTGTGTTTGTGTATAAGTAAAAACCTTCGATTGCTGCATTGTTGCAGCCCTGTCGTCAGTGTAAAAGAATTTATCCTAGGGTGTAATCTCCAATTAATATTGTCAATAAAAACCTGACCTGGGTTAATGGAAAGGTATCCACTGGCTTGGGTGATGTTCCTTTTAAATGAAATTTCAAAGAAAGCATGACATGGTGATCACAGAAGAGCCACAGTTCAGGAGGGGACCCAGGAGTAGTAATTAACAATCAGTAGTAAGTAACTATCAGTATTCATTTAAAAGAAAAGCAAAATTGGCTGTCCCCACAGTTTGTGCTAAGTGTAGATCCTAAAGTTTTTCCAACTCTTCCTTCCAAATCCTTTTGGAGACGTTCCATGTGCCAGCAATATGTGTCTAAAATCCAATTATTTGTGTGCAGGCTTGGTATCAGAAATGCCTTATTAATTTTGAATGGAAAACACAGACTTCATGTTATGTGGCATTGGATTTGGAAAATGAAACAGTAACTGCTGCCTCCTCCTCCTCTCTTGAAAAGGGCATGGAGCTTCCTGATGGACAGGGGAAGGAATTCACCATTGGCAATGAATGGTGCTGATGCCCAGGAGTATTTTGCTTGTATAATTACAATGCTGAGTTTCCAGAGGAGGTGAGTGGAAGGTGCTATCCTTGTCCTTGCTCTCCTAGCTTCACACAGCTGTCTTTTTCCTGGAGTTTAGGGAGACAGCTTGAACTAGTGAGCCTTCCTCTCGTTTTAACAGTAGGAAAAAGAAGAGGATGAAGATAGAAATAATGTGTTGAAACGTCTTTCCACTCAGGGCTGGAATCCACAGGTATCGATGAAACCATTTAAAATGGTATTGTGAAATGTGATATTGACTTCCATGAGGATCCCTGTGGGAAAGATGTCCTCTCTGGAGGACCCAGCTTGTCTATCCTGGGATTTGGATCATATGCAGCAAGAGAGGACAGTTTGCCTCCAAGTACAGTGAAGATTAAGGTGATTTTTTAAACATTTTTATTGCTGCCGGTTCCATCTTAAGGAGATTTTTTCCTTCTTCAAATAGTCTCTTAATGGTAAAAGCTGCAAAATCTGCCAAAAAGTGGTTTTTCAAAGTTCTGCTCTAGCTACCTAAAAGTGAGAGAGGTTGAATTTACCTTCATTCCCACTTTTGAACAGCAGCCAGCTCAAATTCCCAGTATCCATGTCTTCTCAAGCAAATGGAAATCATATTTTCCTCAGGCTTTGAGTGAATTTTACTTTATTATTCTGGTTTCAATTTGTATGACTGCTCAGGTTGTTGATAAATCACCTTACATGTAGGAATAGCACTATTAGATAGCCTTATCACCTGCCTGAGCGTCATTAGTTACATTTTAATCTTGACTTCTTGTAGGTGTGATGGCCAACCCTGAGGACCACCAACCCTGGTCCTCAGATCTCTGCAACCAAGTTACATTTGGTCCCTGGAGGATCAAAGCAAAATTCCATTCAATTTGCTATGAATTTACTTCCCCTTGTTTCAGTATTAATGGTGAAGTATGTTCTTTAGGTTTTCAATTTTAATTTGTGTTTTATACAAACTATTTTGTTACTTCCACAATTGCTTCTTTTTAATTTGGTAATAAGCTTCCATTAATTCTCAGAATTGCTTTAACAAGGAAAAATTGTCATCATCATTTGAATGTTATTCTTTCTAAATGGAAGAAAAATCTATCCAATACAAGAAGCAGGCATTCCGACTTACACATTTTTTTTTCCTAAAGGGAAACATCTTTTTTTCTTAGGAGTTAATTGTAGAGGAAAGCATGCATCCACATGAAGGTTACCTTACCTATAAACCAGCCCAGGTGCAATGGCTTCTGTGGATACAATTTATTAAATCCACTGAGTATTTGACACTGAGGTTTTAAATGGGAGTTTTGGAAGTGATTGCTGAGACTTCAGCCTCTTCTAACACTGCAATTCAATTCTGCATTTCCTGTCAGGGATGTTTTCCTGGTAAGTGATACAAGATCTGAGGGAGACACAGTTATGTCACAGGTCTTGATGTTCACTCAAAAAATACAGAGAGCAATTTGAAGGTTTCTTTTGGAGAGGTTTCCCTCCATTTTTGCTTCCAAGTTAGATGTTCCATCTAACTTGGTTTAATTTTCTTGGATTTAGTGAACTCTATTAGGGCTTTGTTGACATTTTAAGAATCTCTTAATACAAGAAAATATGTTTTATAAAAAGCAGCTATGTTTTTGAGACACAAAATGGAAATGGAAAATCCTGAAACTGATCATTAACCATTCATTAAAATGATTGTTGGTCTTGTTAATTGGGGCTTCAAAGAATAAATTATATTTGCTTTACCTCATGTGTGCAGAATAGGGAAGGAAGAGACAAAAATACAGAGTGGTAAAAGCAAATTACCTTGGTGGAGAACTTCTTGAGGTCACTGAGGACTCCATGCTTGGGATAAACTGACCCCTTTTTCATTCTGGCAAACTTTTAATGAAAGAGGAAAAGGCCCTGATGATCTTTTGCTGCGGAGGTTAATAATGGATGATCCTGAAGAGCATTTCATGTAAAAAGCAAAGCCTCCAGATCTCATTGCCTGAACTTCCCAATTGTACATTCCCATCCAACAAGAGGAATGGAAAGTACACTTGAGACAATTAAAAAAGGTTATAGTGGGCAGCATTCACATTTCTGATTCCACTCCCAGTGCACTTCCCTTCTTAATAGGGATAGAATGAGGCCCCTGAGGTCATCCAGGCTGTCTGCCCTCGCTGCTGGCTGAGACACATGGCTAGCTGCAGTGAAGGGCAAGGTGACAGCAAGATTTGGGTCCCAGGTAATTGATTAGCTGTAACTCTAAAATGCTAAAATTCTGTTTTGCCTGCATTCATTTTCAGTAAAACTCTTGATTTCTCTGCAAATCTACAGCCAGAAAGTCTGGGCAGAGGTGCTGGACCTTGTCTAGAGTGTGACAGTGTGGCCAAGTCTCCATCACACTGACCAGTGTGCAAAGCACAGAGTGGTGAAAACCACCCAAACTCCACATCCTTCTGTGCTGGTTTAACAGGAAAGTCTAGAAAACAACAGTCCTGGCACGAAGAAGACCAGAATTATAATGTGGTGACAATAAGCAATGAAAGGTGCAAGCTTTGAGGTGAATTAAATTTGTGAAGGTGGAAGCCGAACTCAGTGACATGAGAAGCTGCTGTGGAGGAGAATGAGATTAACAGGGTAAAATATCTCCTGTTTAAGGTTGGCCTCAGGCAAGAATGAGTTTGTCAGTGTAATATGTTGTTGAATTTTAATATGTAAATGTCTCCTGGCATGTATTTCAAACACACTACAAATAGTGATATTGATCTAACCTTCCATTAATGGGAGAGGTCCTATGTGAAAATCGTATCTGGGTTTGAATGGCAAATAGCTTTAATATTCTGAGGACAGTGGATCATAGCTCAGTAAGAGACTATAAATCACTAGGATTAGGGCTTTTTTAAATCATCATTTTAATGCAGGCTTGATTTCCCTGGAGCAAGGGACCAGGAGTGTGGTAAATCATTAAAAAATCATGGAAATGGTGTCAGTAGGTATGGACAACAAATAATCTACTTGTGCTAAAATTAATTATTTGAAATCCATTAATTCCTGCTCTCTGTTCCTATGTTTTTTAGATATCTGCTCTCTTTTGGGATAGAATGTACACTCTCCCTTTTGCTTTTACACAGTCTATGGGTGTCTTTCCACTTTTGGTCCTCATGGAGCATCCATCCTAAAGGCCATTTTTTAGAGCAGTCTAAGACACAACCAAAGCTGATTATACCTTGAGATGGGAGTAGCAAGATTATTCCTCACGGCTTCTTCCAGCTATGTCTTCTGTATATTTTATGTGTGTGTGTTTGTATATATGCATAAACCTTAGATTGTTGCAGCCCTGCAGAAAAAAAAAAAAAAGCAAAAAACAAAACCCAAAACAAAACAAACCAAAAAAAACCCCCAAAACAACCACAAAACCAAAAGAAAGAAAGAAAGAAAGCTGTTGGCAAATAACCCTTCTTAGCCAAGAAGGAACACATGGTTTCACTGAAGTTGATGCTGATATTAAGGAGTTTTCTAGAGAGCTGTTCATGATCAGGCTGTGAATTTAGCAGGTTTACTCTTAATTGGTTTTTTATCTGTCCCAGAAAAAATGATGTTCTTAAAAGGCTTGGAATCTCCTAATTAAACCAGATAAGAATTTCAGCCAGTCCTGGCTTCCATTGCTCTGTGAAATGCCCAGGATGAGAGATCAACTTTAATGTGTGCAATTCCCTGTCCAGCCAGGCTCTGCTGGGGGTCGTCAGGAAGGATTTCCTTCCAGAAGCTCCTTCACTCTGGCTGTCCTGTAAAGAGCATTTTGCTGTGCAGGTTGCTCCCTAAATCAGCTGCTTGGCTCTCCCCCAGAGCTGCTGAATTAATGTGATGTGACCCAGGGATGCAAAGGGATTTCTTTCATTATTGGGGCCAGGATGCTCGGGAGAACACAAAGATGGGTTTCCTAGAGAACAGCTGATGTCACTGGAAACTGGGACAAAGTGCAGAGGCTGAGTGGGGAGTTTGTGAAGAGAAGGAATCAATTTAGATGAAAAAATTCTGAATAGTGAAGTTCCAGATTTTTACAAAATATAAAACTCACCAGAGAGACCTGTTTCTGAAGTCTGGGAAACAGCTCTTAGGGTATGAGAAATAAAAATCCCTCACAAAAAAAAAATGCAGTTTAAACCACAATTATATCACCTCCTGAAGTCTTTACATGCTGCAGCCTCAAAGTCACAATCCTCAATGAGCTTTTCCCCCAAAATAAAACAATCCAGAATGATAATCCTGCTGGAATAAACCCAGTTGGCACCATGGACATGATTTCATTTGGATGAAGTTTTACTTCAAATTCCATGCAGGATAAATAAACCATCTCTCCTCTGCTCTGGATGTGCTCATGGTAGGAAGGCTGCTGGTTAATATTTAAGTTGCATTTCTGAAGCAGAGTTCTGTGCATCAGCTTGACAAACCAGCTTCTGTCTAGCCCTGTGGTTCACATCTGAAAAGCAGGTTAGAAACTTGCATGCATCTTTCATTTGCATCAGCAGCTAGAGAAACATTAAAGTTCCCTCATCTGACCACTTCAAAATTATTTAAAAGATTATTTTTCTGTGCTTAAAATGATAGCCTTTTGGGCTAACATTTGCTTTTGAGAATTATTTTAGGATCCTAAAGGTTTTGAGGCTGCAGTTTCCTAGACTTCCAAGCTGAACTGTTGGCTTGCTGCCATCAGCAGGGCAGGGGCTTTCCTCCCCCTTCAGCACTTCTGCCATTCCTTTTGCCTGCCCTGGCCAAACAAAAGGGCTGCTTTTGTTCCAGGTTGACTAATTCGCTTCCAGATGGGTTAGTGAGCAGAATTGTCCCGTGGATGGTCTTGGCAACCATCACAGCTGATGCCAAGCAAAGTGGGAGGCCAGGGGGATGTTGGCTGCCCCTTCCATTGGCAGGATTTTATTGCATTGCCCTCCATGCAGCATCAGGAGAGGGGTTGTGGTGTGTGCTGAGGAGCTGGAATTCTCATCTGTGACCAAAATTCAGTAACACCTCTTTCTGTAGGCTTGGACCAGTATTCTTGTATCATTCACCTGAGGGTTTTATAATCTTTTACAATAAATTCTTATGAATTAAGTAATATGACAGGAAAAAGGAAGATGGGAACCACAGGTCAATCAGCTGTGTCTCAGTCTTTAGGAAGATTAAGGAGCAATTTCTCAAGAAAACTCTTTACTGGCACATGAGGAACATGAACTCCAAAGACCTCTTCCAATCTAATTTTTTTCCTTTTCAGTCATTGCTTTGCCTCTTTTACAAGTGTAAAGTAACTTTGACCAGTACTGCTTTCAGTTCTGTTTATTAGAAAAAAAAGGAATAGCAGTAAGCACCTCTGATTTTATTGCTTGCTTTGAATGAGTTCTTTTTCTCTCTCAAAACTATTTCTTACGCAAATATCACTCTGAGGCTTATGTTGGGAAAATATGTTTGTAAAGTTTGTTGGAATAAGAGCTTACATAAATTCAGAGCTCTGGGACACTGCAGTTTATTGAGCTGCTTGCTGGACCAGTTTTCCTCCCCACTGCCTAACAGAGGATGTCACAGTTACATAAAAATGGTGCAATAAATGAGACAGATTTCTACATTTTGTACTAAAAGAGTGTTCTTGCATTAAATCTTTACAGTCTCCTCCAAGAAAGATTTGACTTCAGCCTAGACTGTATATTCAGTGAGGATTTATTTTGTACTTTATATACCTGGATTGAAGGCTTCTTAACAGATGTCAGAGATTTTACTGTGAGGAATTGTCAAATCTCCATGAGAAAAGTTTTCTGCCTGGTTTTATTAGTGAGCTGTATCCATGCAAGGGAATTCTGCTGTAAATAGAGCTAAAAATGGGTGTCACAGCAACAGTTTCATCATGAGTTTATTATCAGGGCAATGCACTCTTGGCATTTACTTCTAATTCTTGTCATTGTGACTTTCTGTGCTCTGTCCCAGCAAAACATCAAGGCAGTGAGGTGCTGCTGCTCCTGGGCTTCTGTGCCCTGGCAAAAGCAGGGAGTTGTATTTAAATTGGGAAGCATTTCAAAATGAGCACTGCTTCAAATGGTACTCCCTGAAGTGTCCAAAAGTAGCTTCCAAAGACACTTCTGAGTGCTGGAGAGATTACTGCCATTCCCCAGGCACAGGAATCTTAAGAGGCTTAACCAAAAACTGCAGGAGCTCATTGTGAGAACCCTGGGCTACTGCCAGGAAAACTGAGCCATTTGTCTTTCTTATTTTTTAATTTTAGTAAATTTCATTGCTGAAATCTCAAGGATTAAAAAAAAAATCAAAAAAAAACCCACAACAACAACAAAAACCACCCCCCAAAAAAAACAAACAAAAACCCCAAGCACAAAAGAATTAGTGACTAAATTGGCTTTGCTATCCAAGATATTCACTTGGAAAGTCATTCTCAGAAGTTAAAATTAGATTGGCATCATATTTAAAGCTCTGGGATTTGTCATAATCAATAGAACTGAAATAAAAATGGTTGGCAGCAACCTTTCTTTCCAACAGAGGTATCCTGCTAAAGTCTATTCAATGATGCATCATTTGTCAATCATAATGGTGTCATGGTTATATTAATTAACTTCTAGGTTAAGTCAGACAACTTTATATCTCTCCAACCTTTTTCTTATAACAAAAATCAATCTCACTTTTTAAACTTCTGCATTAAAGCATAGAAAGTTCTCAGCTGTTTTTGTTTTTCCTCCTACTACAGCTCAGCATTAGTTCAGAGCTTTTGGTTGTCATTAACTAATACAGATGTTAATTAATTAATCATGCTTGCATAGTTCTCTATTAAATTGCCAGTCTACTAAAATTCATCCTTTCTGTTCCCTGAGGGTATTTGGTATTTCAGTGAGGTCTTCTGTTAATTTTCTCTTTTCCACAGCATGTTTAACCTTCTTTTGCTGCCATTTAGAGGCATTATTATCTCTGTTATCCTCTCTTGAACCTCCTGTGTTGTTCGTTTTGTTTTTTTTTTCCCTTGCTCTAATCAGAGCTGTGCAGTTGCTCCAGATTATCTTCTGATTAAGTGTAAAAAGTCAGGAAAAAAATCTGAATCATGGTTAACTCTACTAGAAGTCAGATTGTAGAATTCAAACCTGACTTCTGGTTCATATTAAGATGCAATTGCTTTGATTTGTATTTATTTTAAATTAGATTTATCACTGTGTGTGATTAGGAATTGGCTAGTAAATTGTGTCTAGATTATGTGGAGAGAAAAAAAATTAGAAACTAGGAAAGATTAGGAAAAAAATATTCCAGGAATGATTTGGGATCTCAAAATCATCATCGGTAATGAGAAACTAAAGAAGTCCAACCTACTCCAAGGTAAGGGAACTTGGACAAAAGCTATAGGACCTTCAGGGAGAGAATTGCAGAGAAATCAAGCAAAATGCACCAAGCCGCAGAATTTGGGAACTGGAGACAGAGTAGTTCAGGGTATATTTCAGACTGGCTGAAAGTAATTAACCATCAGAACAATTAACCTATGGACATAGTGGATTTGTTGAAGTATTTAAATTGAGACTAAGTATTTTTCCTAATACTAAGATAAGTGGTTGTTCAGCCAGGAATTACTGGGTGACATTCCTTGGCACTGCCTCCTGTATGAAGTCAGGATAATTCATCACAGACTTTCAGCCTTGAAATTTAAGGCTCCAAATGTCATGTGCTCAAAACCTAATTTTCTTTTCTTTTTTTCTTTTTAAGTGTTTGGAGGGAAACACAAAACATCTCTCTTGGGGTTCTTGCCCACACACATTCTGAAATGTTTTCCTGGGAATAGTGCAGAGTATACCTTGTGATTCAAGATCCTTTGCCACTATTTTGTAATATAAAATGTCTTTTAATTTATGTCTGTTCTTTGCTATTGCACTGGCTGGAGTTTCATTGTGGTAGTTGCTCCCCTGTTGATGTTTCATTTCCAGCTGGTTTTACATACATCTAGATATAAATAAATATGTAAATAACAATGTTTCCTGCAGGCCATGTAATTATACCTGCAGATTTTCTCTCTGCCAAACCTTTCCTGTTATTGCTGCTTCCTCATTGAAGCAGTGGGAGATTTGTTAGGCCAGCTCTCTGTGGGTAAATCCATGCTGCAATTTAGGTGTCCTTTGCCAAGTGATCCATGCCAACTATCTCCTGCTATTTTTAGTATTCAAATCATGCTTGTAGAGCTCTCTGGTTTATTTTTTTTCCTTTTCCTATTCTTCTTGCTCTCTCTCATAAATGTTTCATCCTACTGTTCTATCAGTGCAAAGGAATCTCTTCCTTCTGTTCCTGCTGCACAGCTTTAGCAGATTTCTGCTAAGTCAGAGCTTGAGTTGTGATTTCTTTGCTTCTCCCCCCCGCCTTGGTTTTGTGTGCAGCCCCTCCTCACTCTGTGTAAACCAAGTGAAGGATAATGAAGTTTTATGCTTTGTGGGACAATTTTCTTCCATTTCTATCTCATTTTTTTTTCTGCTTTATTTATCCACAAACCTGCTTTTCATCTACCTGTTGCTCCTTGCCTGGAAGCACATCCTGTGTGGCATTTGGCCTTCACCTTGATTGTCCAAATCCCCTTCTCTCCAATGTCCTTGGTATAAAAGAGTGTTTTGGTGCTGCCTGTGCAGGCAAACAATGCCCACCCATGGATGAGGTGCTCTGGCACTGAGCAGCTCCTTGCTGTTCCCTGCACCTCACATCTGTGCTGAAAGTGTAACATCTCTCAAGGAAAGGATGTTGTAGCCTCTTGCTAAGGCACTGATGACCCATTTTTATTTTCCCTTGTGCTGTTCAAAGACAAAAGAAGGTGAGACCATCCAAGGGAGTTCTCATGATTAATTGGTCTCTGCTACCTGTCCCAGAATGCAGATTGGAACTGGAACGCGCTGGCTTCCCAAGCTGAATTCACAGAATGCAGCTAGGGGACTTTTCTAATAAGCAGCAGCAATACACACCTGCCACTAAATGTGTGAATGGTCTTTGAAATTCTGCCTTGTTTCATGCATCAAAGCAGCTCTGGCTTTGGATGCAGTTATTTAATTCCATTTACATCCCCTCCCTCGCTGGCTGTGCCAGCCAGAGGGAGGCACTTCAAGAAGGATGCTTTCCTGTGTGCTACATTCATGTTTCAGTTTAAAGCCATGGGAGGTGCCTGATTTCCATTCTTCTGGCTGCATCCTCCCTGATGAGCTGCTCGTTTGGCACATTAATAACGGGGAATCAAGCAGGCCACTTGGGCCACCATTGTGGTGCTTCAGCAACCACTGCCACATGGGAATTTGTTTTCCAGTACTTAGGAAGTGAGAAAAGTGACACCCCCTTCACATCAATGGGGAACAGCAGAGCAGAGATGGGGAAATGCATCTGTGATCCTGGAATAAGGAATATTGGAATCAATCAGCAGGCCTCCTCACAGCAGGCAAATTTAGCATTCAGGTGAGTGCTGGAAGAAATCAGAATTGAACAAGCTACACTTTCAGCCCAGGAACATAAAAAAGAATTGGACAGACAAAAAAGGGATCTCAAGAGCCACTTTCTAAGTCCTCTGGCCAAAGGGAGCGATGTCTCACGATGGGAGAAGGGGCAGTAGGAGATAGGGAATAATTAACTGGGCCCTTTGATGTCTTTAAAAACATGGTTGGTAATTTGGTTGAAAAATACTTTTCAGTGACTTAATCTGCTCTAAAATGAGTGTGTTTATTGATCCTTGTTTATGGGTTTGCTTCTGGCAGGGGTAGGCAATGTAGGGGTCCTGATCGCACTTTTAAGGCACTTTTAAGCCACTTTTACTTCAATTTTTGTTCCCTTTAGAAGCCTTCGAGTACATAATATGTGGTCATGCTCCACAAGTCACTAGCCTTGCAGATGTTGGCATTTGCAGCACCTTGACTCAGGGCATTGCAGGAAATAACTGTGTTATGCTTTCCCTCAAAGTCTGAGGCTTTATCATGCCTGTGTTGCTTTTATGCCTGGGGGAAACTCAGCTTAAGTCAAATGTGCTCAGTCACCAGACTTCAAGTTATTAATTTCCATGAAGGAGTTATGTCTACAGGAGCAGGCTTTTGTTTTGGGGCAGATTGCCCAAATTTCTCAGTCCTTACCCCATGATGGGTAGCTGAGTCAGAACTCCACTCTTGCCACTGTTCACGGCACATGAAGCAACTGATACCCACATCCCAACCTTCTCTCTAAGGATGTGAAAGTGGAGACCCTGAATTATTTAAGGGTGTGAAGTGTTTCAGGGATCCAAGCTGGCAGCACAAAGCCTCTCCCTGTTTGCTTTCAAATGGGTGCAATATATAGGAAAGTGTAATACAACATAATATATACAATTGATATATTCACAGAATCATTTAAGTTAGAAAAAACCCTTTAAAATCATCAAGTCCAGGCATTGCCACAGCACTGCCAAGCCCACCACTAACCCATGTCCCCAGGTGCCACATCCACATTTTAGATTTTAAATCCCTCCAGGTATGGGAACTCCAGTAGTACCCCAGGCAGCCTGTTCCAATGCCTGGCTATCCAGATATTTAAATGTATATATATATAAAATATACATATAGCATTTCAGTAACTGCAGGTGGTTGGGCAGTGTGCTGTGGTGCAGAAGAGACTTGAAACAGTTGAGACCTGATTTAAAATCCCATCATTAGGACAGAGGGGGTAACTGCAGTGAAGGCTATGGTGAGCGCAAATAACACATCATGGTGATGTTGTACCTTGGCTGGGGTGTTACTCTGATTTTTAAAAGTGTTTCCTTTTATAGTTCTTTTGAAAATCTTAAAGTTCTCATAAAACTTCTTTAGCCTTCTGATAATGTTTACATATATAAGAGCCAGAGTTCCCACACAATTTCGTGTATAAATTGAATAGTTTACATATTTCTCTGTGAGTGGAGAGAAACGATTGATTGATCTTTAGACCAGTGTGATTGGAGCAATGGTAATTCCATCCTCCAATCCACAGTCACCTTTAGAATTCTATAAATACCAGATATTTGAATAAAACTTCTTCTTTTTCTTCTTTAAACTTACCAAGCTTCTTGTACTCATTTCATGTCCAATAGCAACACTAGGGCTGTGTCCTGAGGAAACCCAGTCTGGTACAGCCCTTCCAGAAACTTCTGTGCCACTGCTCATAAATTCACTTTAATGATGCTTGGTGGTACTCAACGCTCTTGGGCCACTGTGAGTATCAAAGATGCAGCAAATATTTCCCACATTTCCTCCAGAGCTCATCCAGCCCAGACCTTGTCACTGCAGCACGACCCAGCAGTGACAGGAACATGGGGATAGCAATCAAGGGGAGTGTTTAGCTTCTTATTTCTGGGTTATCATAAAATGAGCTGTTCTGCCCTGCAGTCCACAGACAGTCAATCTGGGACAACAAGGCACATAACATAATTTGATATTTTGAGAAACGGGGACAAAAGAATTAGAACAGTCTTGTTGGCTGCCTGTCTTCAACATTTCTTTGTGACAGCCAGTAAGAATTTTTCAGTAGGGAAAAAATTCTAAGCTTTTAAACTCTGATATTTTTTGTAAGCAAAATGCAATTTATTGACATTTTTAGCAGTAAATGCAGCTATTAAAAAAAAATTGGAAAAAAGGTACACTGAGCCTTCTAGCAATCACACCATATGATTGCATTTCCCTCGTCACTCTAATTTACTGCAAGGACAATGTTGATGAAAATTAGACAAGATTTTAAATTTTCTGTCATGCTGACAGGAATTTAGTGTCAGTTTTAATGGTATCACACATCCCAGTTTTATAACACAAATTTAATTATAGAACTTGAAATCACTGTTGGATCTGACAAGTGTAAAATTAATAAGCAGATACAATTCAGTTGGACTTAACAAGTGACTTGATGTCCTGTACAACACATTGTGAATTACAGAAATAGACACCACTCTTAGGGAATGATTTTTTCTGCTGCTTTTGCTTTTAATCCACTTTGCAGTTATTAACTTTTACTAAATATAAAACATGAGCAGCATGCAAACAATACATCCCCTGCAGACATAAGTTGTCTTTACAGCACCATTTAAAAAATAAATGATTACTTTAAAGCAGACAGAAAGCTGGACTCTGCTGTGCTGGTGATGAAGGAAAACTCTGAGATGAGATCATAACTAAGATGAGGCTTTAGATCTGAAGCTTGAGTAACTTTGGTGATGGAGGAAGATGGATGTGTCCTGTTGTCATTGGAACTGTGGCCCTAAAAACCCCAGCTGGTATGAACCAAACTCTCCCAGACCCTTCAAGGACCTGCCAATATGCATAAAATAAATGCCACCAAAAGTGAAATTGCATTTAATTTCTTCCTGTAAAAAATTTACCAGTTTTATCCTGGCATTTTGTGTGAAGACATGCAAGAAAAAAACTTGGGATTAAGACAAAAATGGCCTACTTTGCTGCTGCCTATATGTGAGACCCAGCACTGACCATCCCATAAATTCTCCCAATTAAGTCTGCCAGTTGGGATAAAATAGGTGTTCAAGATGATGCCAACATGATTTACAAAGGAATATGTGTAAGTAAGGAGAATTTGCAAGACAGCTGGATTAAACTGACTAATGGAATATTTTTACATGCCTGAACATTGCCATGTTTTACTTGGGCAAGTACTTGGGCAGATAAACATCTGGTGAGATACAGAAATACTCCCAACTGGGTTTTCAGGATGATTTTAATTTTGTTAACTATAGGGCAGTTTGAATGTGAACTGCAAGTTGTCTTTAAAATCTGATTTTAGACCCTTAAAATGTGCAAGGGAGATGCTTCATTAGCTTTAGCAGAGGTGATTTTTGGTTGATTTAGCTGCCTGTTGATGCCAAGATATTTGCTTGATCACCATATTTCTTTTCTTCACTGCCTCCCTTACAGATTTCAGCTGGAGATTTTAAGAGTCAGTCAATCAGGTAAAATCTTTAAGATGAAATACAACATCAAATTGTTCTAATTATTTTTTTTAATGGCAAACTTAGTTTTATCTTCTATATCCCTGAAATAAGTCAAAGCACATTTTCAAGCTGTTCTCAACAATCTGCAGTGGACAATGACACAAAAAAAAACTTGATTAGGAGTGAAAAACAGAATTAAATAAAAAGAGGATGTTTCTAGTCTAAAACTCAGTTTGTTCTGAAGGAAGCATAGTTGAAATTTTGTGATTTGAAAATACAAACCCTGGTATTTTTAAATTATTGCTTATAATTTTGTAATGGAAATGGAATCCCTGTGACTACTCAGTTTTAGGCAACCCCTAAAGAGGGGAAAGCTTTAAAAGCTGTGTATATACTTATATATAATTATGTTTTTATTTACAGACCTACTACTGTCCTTTATTGGGAAGATACTGCAAGTTACTTTTAATTAATGTAGTGATCCCTAGGGAAGGGACAGGGAAAGAGGGAAATTCCACTGCTTGAGAACCTGAAGTGAGGGAAAGGGCAGTGAGTTGTTAAATTGAATTGCAAATAGCAAATCAGAGAAATTCTGCAGTGTAGAAAACTCTGACTCTGGAAGTTATATATCATTTCTCCCTGCTGAATTTTCTTGGTCTTTACAGAACTGCTCTGAAATGGATTCTGTAACTTTTTTTTCAATGTGATGATTATTCATCAGTCATGAATATTCAAGTTTGAGCTTTTATTTGAATGCAGTTGGCCAGATACATTGTATGTAGTGCCTGCTTCTTGATTGGAGAAAACCAGAGCAATTCTTTGTTCAAATATTTGCATCCACACATTTTCCATTGTTTTTAAACAATAGTCATCCAGTTGAATTTAAAGTGGCCATGACATTGCCTGATACCCAATTAGGAATAAAATTCCCTGGAAGGCTAACTTGAGTGTTTAACTTGGAGAGCAGATTTAGAAGTGGCACAAAGATGGGTGATGAGTTGCAGTGTCTGGTTTGTCTTTAAGCTCATAATTCATAGAATCATTTCAGCTGGAAAAGACCTCTAAGATTATCAAATTCTACCCCCAACCCAGAACTGCCAAGGCCACCATTAAACCATGTCCCCAAGGGCCACTTCCACAGGGATTTTAATTCCCTCCAGGAATGGCAGCTCCACTGCTGCCCTGGACAGCTGTGCCAGTGCTGGACAATCCTCTGGATCAAGAAATTCCTGAAGCATGAAAAGGAAAAGCAGAAATAAGATCAGTGCTTGGAGAATATGGCAGAGAAGTTCTGTCCATGCCAGGGCTCCCAAGGCAAAATAAGAAATCCCCTAAAAAATGATGTCCCTGTTTCTATGTGTGTGTGCAGTGCTGGCCTTACAGAGGTAGAGCCTATGCTTCTTTATTTTTTCCTTCTTTAATGTTGAAGAATTGGGCCAACTGAAGATTCAGTAGCTGTTTTGGGGCTTTATTTTCTCATTCCCTGGATATTTTGGTAATTCATATATTGCTCCCAGTCCATTGTGTTTTGTGCTGAGGGAAGGAACAGCCACAGAGTGTGACAGCCTCTTTGTGGCTCTTCAGTTAGGGACAAGGCTGCAGTTTCAGCTTGGATGAGCTGATAAGGCAAATTCAGGGGCTCAAAGGTGAAATGGCCCTGGAAATCACCTGTCACTTCATCAGTCATGCTTGGATTAATTCCTGCCAGTGCGACTGGAATGTCCCATCCTCTCTCCTGCAAGATCCTGTTCCTTCCCTGAAGTGTCCTTGCCTCCAGCAGCAGGGGGAGGCCTTGTGAGGTTTCTGCTGTCCTCCAAAATCTCTTTGGAGCTGTCCCACACATCTCCTTGGTCCTAGAGGACAGAGTTGGTGCACAGTCTGTGTTTGTTCATCCCTGTGCTCACATCACACCCGGGAGATCCAGCTGTTGATCTCTGCACCCCAGCGAATCTGTCTCTGCAGCAATCCCTTGGCTGTCCTGCTCCAACAGGCCTAGCAGGGGGCTGAGGCTCCCCAAAAAACCTGATGATGCTCAGCATCACAGAATACCACAAAATCACAAACTGCCTCCTGCAGTTTGTTACAAGCCAGGTTGCTCTCAGTGTGATGTAAAATTATTCCATGTTCAAGTTCAAGTTTTCTTCCTCATCTTTCCTGTATTTCCTAGTGACCAAATGCATTCCTAAAAGAAAGGGAAATCAGCCTGGTCCATGCACTGTTAGTTCTAGTACAGCCAATATGTGTAACAGGATGGGATTGTTTTTGTTTTTTTTTTTTTCTTGGGGGTAATAAAAACTGCATGAGATTGCAAAAGGTTTATATATGTTTTATAGCAGGAGCAACCATTGGAGCAAAACTACATTGTTTGAACTCTTTCATGCTCCCTTTCTGCTTTCAGACCACATCACTGTGAAGTCAGGCAGGAGGTTCTTCCACTTCACAACATGACTCAGGGAAAAAAATTAGAAGTAATGTTATGTTCCATTCAGGCCATGTTTTCCCCTTCCGCGGGACCCTGTGGCATCATATCTGATATTCCTGGAACCCTCCTTCATGCCCCAACAGGGTTGGCAAAGAGCCAAGGTATCCTCCCTGTCAAGAGCCTAGATAAACCCCTGACATTTCCTGTTCACCCTCTTACCCCGGCTCTCTTACCCCGCTCTCAGACCATGGATTAAAGAGCTGTAACATCCACCATTCGGAGTAAGCTGCCTCTTTTCATTTTTCCCCTCTCCTGATGTTTCCCCTCTTTCAAAGCTCGTATTTCTGCGCTAGCCTAGTAATTTAGGGGCTGAGAGAGAGGGTGAAACCACAAAGTAATATTATGTATTTATGCAGTGGCATTAAGCAGGTTGTAAATGTTATAAATCAAACAAATAGGAAGTTAGGTATGTTAATGCAGAACGTTTCCCATTCAGAACCCCTAATCAAGCAGGAAACTCAGGGTGTAAAATGTCTGGTGGAATTCATTGAAGTCAAAGGCTGGTCTGCCAGGTTTCCCTGGGTGGGTTCCACAGCTCACTCACTCCATCTTATTTCCAGGACAATGGGATT